>JALIZH010012045.1:0-55000 GCA_030522465.1 Rhipicephalus appendiculatus
CTTCAATCTAAATACATGGGCCTCAAACATTCATGAGGCCCGTGAAGCCATTAGACTACCGTTAGATTACCCGACAAAAGTCTTTCAAGATGAAAACGATATGCTTGCTTTACGACAAAGTTAGTTTTCAGCTGCTGATACAATCGATCCCTTGTATACTTAATTTGATACAACGTAGCGAAATTGAACGTTATAAATTCTTGTTAAACATTACCTGATGATAATAACTTCTTTGGAAGGGCATGCACAAAGGCAGCCTAGGTCCAAACTACTTCACGAGGAACTCCGTTCTCCTCAGAGGAACACTCATAATGATTTAAAGGCTCATGATATTATCAATAATAAATGCTTGTGAAACATGCACTATCTCAATTAGAGACCATTGGATAAACTGCGGCAGAAAAAATGAAGAAACAGAGAAAGAGAGAGAGATAGAAGAGCGAACGGCTCCGTGAAGCCCGACTCGTATTTCAAAGAACTGCTTCGAATTTCATGGCAGCATCGCGGTTGAGTGAAACGATTCCTTTTCCACTGGGACGCTGCGTTTGACACACGATTCTGACAGCAATCCGAACAAAAAGATTGAAAACCAAACAAAAAGAACTAATGTATATTTTTAAAGCGCAAAGTAAACCTCGCATGATTTGGCTGTTTGCAACCATCACAGCGCCAAACACGTTTACGAACTCAGAATGCACAGCGGCAATGACACCCCCCTTTTCCCCTCTTGTTACATATTTTTTTTATTTCTGCGAGATAAAAAAAAAGGAATAAAGAAGCGAGAACTTGACAGAGATTGGCGCTATGAGAGGCGTATGAAGAACAAATGGTCCGGAAGATGGAAGTCTAGAAAGCAATCTCTACAATCGGTCCTTCGGAAAGCGACGGGCGTTCGTTCGTGGCTTGCTTTTGGAATTTATTCTTTGGTCTGTGCTAGTAGTTTCTAGTGCATATTACAGAAAAATTGCCGCTTCTTTTCACCATCAATATTTAATTAGAAGCACCTTACTGCACCGCAAACACGCGGTTAAACAGGCAATTGAAGTTTCTTGACTGTTTTGACAGACGTGGCTGAGCTAAATGCAGCGTAAATATATCAGCCCAGGAAGGCGTCTCTATATGCAACATCTATCTTTTCTTTAGCCCGTCAATTGTATGCACATCGAGTAAAGGAGAAAACACTTCTTAGATTAAGGTGCAATACTTTATTATACTTGTCTCCTTAAGCACGCACCGTCCTCGTATTTTCGCAGTAGAGTTCGGGCTGTCGACTTAATAGTGCGCCATTTGGCATGCCCCCCCTCCAAATCTTGTCGGTCTATTAGGAGCGAAGCTCCTTAGGCCCGCACCCCGCCGTCGCCGTCGCCGTTGAAGCTCCCTGGCACGGTGCCAGCTGTGGCGTCTCCCCCTCACGCGGGAGGATAAATAAGCTTTATGAGCGCTGGAACGCGGATGGCGCCTGCACGATGCGCAAAGCGCGAGAATACGAAAGCATGCGAAACGGAGGCAGATTAGTCTCCCTCTACCTCTTTCTTCGTCTCTGCCGGCACCGGTGCAAAAAAAAAAAAAAGGAAAAATGAAAAAAAAAAACAAGGCGCGCGGTGCAAGAACAGTTCGCGTTCATAATCGAAAGTAAAATTCATCAAAAACCATGTTTGTACATAAATAAAAATAGGGACCCACTTGAGGTTAGTTACGGCTGGTAACAGAACATGGATAGTCGTCCTCAGAAACGTAAACGATAATATGATGAAGACGACAAGCAGCTTGGTAAGGATGCGGAACGCAAAGCCAAAGCAGCGGCAGCAAGACGAGCCTGGCAACAGGATGATCCTGCGGTTAAAGCACGACGAGCGGAGCTACAACGGCTACGCCGACAGGGTCCTGCCGTACGTGCTAGAGCGGCCGAATCTATGCGCCGACGCCGCCAACAGTTTCAAAACGTACGTAGACGTCTGCGTCCCATTTCTAAGGAGCTTCGCTCATCGGTTGCATTCGTACACGGAACTGCTAGTTTTTTTTTCATCGTGAGGGGGGGGGGGGGGGGGGACGCGCTCTCTCGGTATTATACTGTCCGTCAACCAAGCTCACATCGTCTCGTACAAGCTTCATCCCGACGTGTACTCCGAGAGTTGATGGGGGTACAATCGCATCCCTACAAGGAAGTCTGTGCGCCGCGCCTCAGAGCAACGCCGTTCCTACCATGATATACGACACAGCACAGCGCTCTCAAGGGATTCCTAGCCGAGTCGCTAGCCGAGAAGAAGGTTGAGGATTCATAGCCCCGTTGATACTGATGCTCCCGGAGTTCAGCGTCACGTTTTGGAGGGAACTGTTCTTCATGCGGAGAGAGACGAAGGGTGAAGGGGGGTAGCTGTGCACGTCTTTCATTCATCATTTAATCCTGTCTCTCCCTCAATTCATCTGACGCTGTTGTTGTCATCGTCATATATATACGCCTGCCATGGAAGCCCGTCAGAGCGGTTCAAGCCAGCGTGCAGCGATGATTTCCGATGACATGGCACTGCCGGTCGGATCTGTGCCTTCTCAATTTGCGAGATCGCATCACTCACAATCCTTCGTAGTTCCTGATGATGTAAGGCTCTTCTATCACCTGCCCCAACCTTCCGGCTTGCGTACCTTCTGTGTCGTCTCTCGCGTGGGTGCTTTTGTTAATTAATCGATCGCTCCCTCCCTCTCCTCATCTGCTATCTTCACAAGTTTCCGAAATGGGCTCCACTGAGCCGCTTCATTCCCATCGCACACCGTGGTGTAATCAAAGCGCTGAATAAGCGTATGAATATGTGGTTTAATTGGCCTTTCAGCAACTAGCGGTTACTGCCAATCTAGGCCAGACATCGGCGTCTCAATGTGTTGTAGTTCTTACGGATGAAATGACCGTTCGATTTACGTACTTTTCTAAGGTAAAATTCTAGTTTTAGCGTAGCGAGGAAAAATTTACCTCGCAGCTTTGCCATAGTGCGCCTTCGGATCGAGCTTACTTTTCGCTGTTTTCACATCTATAATTTCGGAAGAACCGGGAGCATACCGATAAGGTATCAAAAACACAGACTCAAGCTGGGAGAAGGAAACTGACAAAGGACAGGCGCTAAGAACAAACACAGATAAGCCACAAACAGTAGGTCACGCTGAAGAAGAAATGCAGCGGAATAGAATTTGTTGCTGAGCTAGTTGGTTTATTGAAGTAAACAAAAAAAAAGCGCAGACTTAACGACGGATGAGACCACCAGGTCAGACGCTAATCTTTTGTTTCTGCCTGTCTTATCGTTCTTTAATTTACGGTTTTTATGTTGTAAGAATGAAACATGTAGCACAGCTACGAATTTCGTTTAACTGGCAGCAGAGCAACCATGCCTTGTTCCATCGTTATCAGGACCGCTTTTGAACATTCCGTTTTCTCGCATCCTACCTGACGCACTCCATTTTTCTTGCTCAAAGCGTGTCGACTTTAAAATGCCGAGACTGACTTCCACCATCTTCAAAACATTTCTCCCCATAAGACGGAAATGCTATAGCGTTTTTTATTGCGATAGCAATTATATGGACAGTCTCGACGGGTTTCTGCCGTCGCCGTCACCGTCATGTCGCGTATGAAGTCCAAATTGATAAGAGCCCCCTGCGCATCGTACGTATACCAGCGGGTAACAGCGCACGTGCGGGAGCGATGAATGCGGCTGAAGCGGAGATTAAACTAGCCGGCCCATCTCCGTCGCTCCGAGGCGCATACGATAAGATCCCGCCCCAACTGTTCGACCGACCGGCCTCGCCCCTCGTTCGCGAGCCTAAAAATACGCGAGGGAGGGGGGGGGGGGTTCCCTTGAGCGACCTTCGATTTTACGAGCGCGGTCGTCGCTGGCGCGCGCGTTATCTCCCTATCTCGGCAGCCGACAGCGGGCGGCCGGTATACTCTTCTACGTGCTGCGCTCTCAACGCCAAGAGAATGTGGTGTGAAGAGTGTCCTGGAGCGGCCGTATTCTCTTAAACCAGTGTTTTCTATAGTTGCGTGAGATCGGATCCAAAAAAGTTAGCTGCCAGCCTCACTTCGTATAACATCACAATTTGTTGCTATCGCATTCATTGCTTCACCCTTGTGGTGAAACTGTGACTTTTTTGTATATGCCTGTTGTCCCAAGTAGCCAGAAGGATTCCTTTCATGAAAATAATGCATTGAATGCCGACGCATTTTTCTGTGGGTGAATATATGGGAACACTGCGGGCACGAGCATCGTAGGCAGTGAGTTACAAGGCTAAAGTTTGTGCGGATGAATAGCGAGGTAGACTGAAGGAAGTGGTTACAAAGTATAAAATGCCAAACGATATGAGTTGTCGCAGCACTGACAGTTCCGGAGACGTCACCGAAGACAGCGGGACCTCGTAGGGCACAAGCATGTGACGCGCACGATGTCTTGTCGTCCCGTGGCTTGCTAGTTTCCAGGAGCATGTAGCCGTCTGTAGTCACCAAAGAGTTCACTGGACAGGTAGCGCACCCAAGGCCAGACTGTATAATCTTCGAATAAGGCCATCCCATAAGCAGTTCATGACAAATGCAGACCTGCTAATTGTTTGAAAGCGCGTGATGGCCACCGGAATGCCATTTGAAAAATGCTATCCTCGCGAACAAAGTTCAGACGTGTACAGTTTTGCATTATTCACTCACCAGGCAGCGCCCTGTGCAATGGGACACGTCACAGTGGCGGTGTCAGGAATGCCGAAAATTTGTCCTTCGTGTATACCAGCATGTCGAGCGCACTCCATTGCCCTAAATGACAGGTAATAATATTGTTACGGGAGTGAGTCGCTTGCACCGTAGTTTAGTCACAAGATATATTTCTAACGGCGGTCATGTAGCAATATTATACACGTACACCCGCTCCTCAACAAATACCAAATACTCAGCACTTTTATCAAGGCTATAACTGTAGTCCACAACCATGGGACTAACGCTTGAATAACGCCTCATGTGCGGCTGAGTCAGGCTAAGACGGCGGTGCAGGTTGCTCTGTGGCCCTACATCAATATTGTTTACGCATATTATCCCAGTGAACCGGCTGGAAGGTAACGCGCGTAAGCTTGACTGACCGGCTAGAATTCGGGCCTTTTGTTCACGCGCGTTGAAAAGCGTACGGCGATGGACACTCTGCGGCAGACCAAAAATGAACCTCGCGCACAGCACACATGCGCATACTCGGCGTAAATCAGCCATCGTCGGGAATTTGCGGGCCACGCCCGGATTTCGGAACTATACATATTGTAAATAGAATAAAGTTGGGTGGGCGGGTGGAGGAGAGGGGTGAATATTCCTGGTCGTCATCGCCGTAACGTTTCCGGCTGCTTGATTCGGTGCCGGGCGCGTCGGAAACGTCGGACTGAAACCCAAGCGTCACTCTTTTCAGGAAAATGTGGCAATGACGCCGCACCTTCGTTCGTACGCGTCGCAAACGTAACCACAGATGGCGCATCATAAGGCATTCTGCCGAACAGGCGGCACTGCTAGTGGTGAAAGCGAACAGCGGCGCATGCGTTGTGCAGACAAGAGATTCCTAGAAAAGCAGGCCCAAGTCAGTATCGTGCGAACTATACTTTCCTAACGCTTGTGCCACGCCTCGCATTTGCGAACACTCCAGGAGTGAATGTAGCGGCAGAGGACGCATTTGTATGCACCTTCGTTTACAGCGTAAAGTATACGTAATGTACGTAAAGTATACGTAATGCCTTTGCAGAAACACGAAACCTATGAAGCCTTACATGTATCCCCTATTTTTTTAACCACTGCTCTGCCATGGTGGAGCAGTGGTTATGGTGCTAAGCTGTTGACCCGAAGGTCACGGGTTCGATTCCGGCCGCGGCGGTCACATTTAGATGGAGGCGAAATGCCAGAGGCCCGTGTACTGTGCGATGTCAGTGCACGTTAAAAAACACCAGACGGTCGATATTACCGGAGGACTCGACTACGGCGTCTCTCATAATCATATTGTGGTTTTGGAACTTAAAACCGCACATGTCATTATGTATTCTTGTTGGTGGACTGAACGAAATATTCGTGACAGTACTGTGTCACAGCTGCAGTTTCAGTAAACGCATGAAATCATACTCGTACCACGAGTAAACTAGTACGTATTTTCACCCACATGGCACTAAGTGAAAAATGTGAACAAATTGATCACATGTGATCACATTTTTCAATGTTTCACGTAATGATTTTTCACGTGATATGATGCGATCACACTTTTCACGAAAAATGCGATAAAAAAAAAGATAGATACAAAGAAAGAAAGAAAGAAAGAAAGAAAGAAAGAAAGAAAGAAAGAAAGAAAGAAAGAAAGAAAGAAAGAAAGAAAGAAAGAAAGAAAGAAAGAAAGAAAGAAAGAAAGAAAGAAAGAAAGAAAGAAAGAATGAATGAATGAAAGAAAGAACACAAACACGGTGGGTGTATAACAATGGAGGCGAACGGATAATTCTTACGCCGTATAATAAAGGGGAGCTATGGGCGTTCGTAGCAGACCGACGGTTTTCCTTCGCCTCTCACTGCGTAATGTAAGCGGCAAGAGTCTAACTATTCACGATTGTATTGGCAAGAACAGCATTCCTTGGCGTGCATGGGTGAATTCGGGATTTTTAGAAAAGATCAGCTCACAGGAATTAATTTCCAAAGACTAATATATCTCTTGAGTGCACGTCGTGATTTGTTTAAGCATGTGCCACATTGTAACGCATAGGGTTTCAACATTATTGCAAGACTTCTTGCGTGTATACAGCACGTAGAGCTGAGACGGGCGTATGAATTTGTGTGTCTAAAAAGGACATTTTTTTTTTAAAATTTATTATCCTTTGCTCGCCGCTATGGTCTAGGGATTGTGGTGCTTGTCTGCTGATCGGAAGGTTGCCGGTACGAATTCCTACCGCGGCAGCTGCATTTTGCTGGAGGCGAAATGCTAGAGAACCGGGTACACAGGGTTGCCGTTGGGTGGACTTGAAAAGGAGCCAGAACTGAAGCCAAAAGTAGCCGAAGTAGCCATGCCATTTGATATTATCGCCAAATTTGTAGCCAAGTGGAACAGAAGTGGTATTATGAGCAGATTCTTTAGTATTGATCAATAAATAATACCATTTTCAATAAGTAAGAGCATTGAAAGCTACCGATAAGTTGGAAATAAATTAAGTGAACGAATTATGATAAATTCATTACGCGTGCATACATTTTTTTTTAGAATATATCAGTTCTTGCCAGACACAAAGTTATATTAGAATATTCCAGCCAGAAAGTCAGAGGAACACGTATAAGTTGAAACCGATTTTCGTTGAAGCTGCAGACCAAATTCTGGTTGTAGATGAACAGGCCAGCTAAATTTTGTTACAGATGTCTGTTTTCCCACGTTTACACGAGAACACGCACTGGGCATCATAATTATTCGTAAAACTTGCGCGTAGCATCACAATAGATGGCGGGGAAGCTTGAGCACTGAGCTGGCCACGTGTTCGTCACCATGCACGCAGCTTCGCCACTCCATATTTGGAGTCGCGCTGAGCGTCGCGTAAGGGTGCCTCGATGCGCACCAGCCTACTGGTGGGTGGAGGACGACCGTAAGCATCCGCTGAAGCGAGAGAAAAGCTTATAAACAATGGGTTTCGTCTGCAAAAATGAGAAAAAATGGCTACTTAATGCACCAAATCAGCACTTTAAAAGTAGCCAGAAAATAGCCATGGCGCCAAGTGCAAATTTTTGTCGCCAGATGGGGTCTAAAAGTAGCCAATTTGGCGCAAAGTAGCCACCAACGGCAACCCTGCGGGTACACTACGAAGTACGTCATGATCATGTCATGGTTTTGGGACGCAAAAGTCGGACAATTATTATTATACTTATTACACCTCTATTTCCCTATTTTTGGGGGGCACCGATGTTCTACTCTATAATGCATTTAAAGCTGATGCAGGTGGTCTGTTACGATAGTAACCGGTCTCGAACAGGACAGGAACTATAGTATTAAACCCAAAGCTAATTACGTCATGTTCTAAACATAAAACCGCATTAGCGACATTCTTGAAGTAGACTTTTAAACACTACGTTTTATCAACGTACGCAGAGAGTGGCAAGGAGCTAGGCATTCAGAATGCTGAACTTTAAATTTCGTTAAATTTAACAGCGTGCTCGGTTAAAACAGAGAGTGGTTTTTACGTAATCGACATTCCTTTCTTTATTTTTTGTGAAACTAGGGAATTCGAGAAAAGTAAGCTCTCTATCCACGCCGTATTTACAGGCAGAATTGGAGGCGAGGTCCCATATGTAAAGGGCGCGCTATAATTGCGCTAATCTGCACCAAGGATAACGGTCGCGACGGTCCAATGTGTCTCTCGAATTCCAAGTCTGACCTCCAAAGCAGGGCCAAAATTTCCAAACAATTAGTGGACCGATTCGGCCTCCTGGCGCAATGAAAGTACAATGAACCTTAGTGGCATCTTAAGTGATTCTTGAACACCAGAGACCAATTCATTAGTAAGGCTCGGTAATCTCTCAAATGGTTTCCTTGCGTAATGCAATCGCGAAACTGTTTTAGACTCCCTTGGGAATGAAATTGCGGCAAAGCTTTAAAGGCGTTTACGCACTGTTGCGTATTCGGCGGCACAACTACGACCGATACAGCCGAGGAACGGACGACCAATACGGAGGCACGGAAGACAAATACCCTGTTTTTCTTGTGAAACGCACTTTCTGTGCGTTTGCTAACCAGTCACGTTCGCGACAAACACGAAAAGAAAAAGCGTGTGTCCGCGAGCGTGGGACGCTAAGCGCACAGCACAGCACACACAAACAGGCAGGCAGAGCAGATAACACGCGGTGACATCGATTTTGCGCTGCAGAACACGATGTAATGTGCTCAGTGACTGCATACAGCCCCTGCGCTCATTGAAAGCTGTCTAGAGAGAGCGAGAGGAATAATTGAAAAAGAAAAGGCGAGGAAGTTAGCCTCGTACTAGTAACCGATTTACTACCTTGCACAGGGTTGAGAAAACACAGGCCGGAATGAGGACAAAGAAATAAATAGAATAAAAATGAAAAAAAAAATATTCACACTTGCGCACGCATGCAGGACAACTTTCTCACTGATATCTCTGCCTAGCTTGGTTGCTTCAAAACTTCGTTAATTGATCTTGCCTAATCAGGCAACCAAGCAGGACATAAGAAATATTGTGACTTACACAATGCAATAGTCAGCAACAATGCATTTGATCGCGTCGTCATGGTGTGCGTAGGCACATTTTGAAACTCTGGCTAGATTTAGCTGGTGGCACCCGAGTACCATTAGTGCACGGACATACCTGCGGTACGGGTCGCAGACGATACAGAAGAGGACGAAGACAGCACGTGTTTTCTGTCAACGCGAAAAGGCAAAACAAAAACTTTCACAGCTCCGCTGTCAAAACAAAATAATAATCATAATAATAATAAAGACAAAGGTGTACGAGCGCTACATGGCCAGTACAGCCGGTATCTTCGTCCGGCCTCGAGGGACAAGAACCTATTTCCTGAGAAAATTCCGCTGCGGTGGCACAACTAAAGATATGACGCGGCAAAGAAGATAATAACAATAAGGATGAAAAAAAGGTGTTGGCGAGCTCGTGCACCATAGCGGAACCAAGATGGTGATAGCTCCCGAGTCGATCAAAGAATATTGTTGTTGATGCAGTGTAGTTTGTGGGGGGGGGGAAGGGGGGGGAGGTCGGGGGGAGGGATTGTAATCCCACGCTCGGTGTATTTCATTTCCGACGCCAACGGCGGTGGCATGTGCAGGTCAATATTCCTTGCCGCGTGTTCTTCCAGTTGCCATATACTCCTATCATTCTTCATTTTTCGTTTGGTTCGTCCATCCCCACGATAAGACGCGAATAACGCTAGATATGATGAAGACTGCGCGGAAGTGGCCGGTAATCATCTTTCTGGCAACTTCTTGCGTTTGTGTCACAGCTTGTAAGGCAAGGAAATACGAAGAGAACGTAGAGATAAAATATCGCAGAGGGTGATAAGCATATCGGGAGCGCCGTTAAGTTGATGACCTTCGGCTGACGAGGAAAGAACAAAAGGTCTCGCGTAAGTGGATTCGGAAGGAAGGAGGGACATGGAAGACAATCAGGAGCGCGTGGAGGCAATCGTTTATGGCTCTGTCATAAAAATATGCCTGATCGAGAGAAAACTACTTAGTTCAACGGTTCTAAAGGGAGGGCATATTTGCTGGCAAAACGCGGGGCCCCATAAAATCTGCATAATGTTAAACTTTCCCTTCCCCTCCTCTCTTTTCGTGTTATCTTTCGGCGCTCCCAGACGACAAAATTGTAATCTTTACGCGTGGTCGTGGATTAAATCGGACTGGGGAAATATTGAAGCGCGTGTGGAACCCTTCTCTGTGGAAGGTGACGCATTCAGTGATGGTACACATGCCTCTTGCTGGTTGTTACCTTTAATGGCGTTTACATTTCGCAAACGGACGCAATACATGGATGTGACTTCACAAAGGAAGTTATGCACTGTAACTCCAGCCCTGATGATGATGTGCATCATCACGAGCACCACCTGGTGAGGGGGTGGGAGATAAAGTGTGTCACGCCCCCCCCCCCCCCCTTCCCCACCACGATGACGCTGATGGTGAAGATGTTGATAATGCGTGGTTGGGCCCGTTGCATCGAGTGTCATCTCATCAGCATCACCAGTATGCACAAGATGTGGCTTAGCGTCGAATCATGTCCCGGGAAGCTGCTGCCGTCGTCATATATATAAGGCGCGCTTGCAAATCTGCAACCACGGGGCCATTGCACCAATGAAAAAGACGCAACACTGTTTTTAAAACAAGTGGGTTGTTCATAAAATTGAATGCAACATCGTTAGTGCCTTTAGGAGGAAGACGACTACAGAGGATGACATATATATATCAATCCTAAAGAGCATTTTTGGTGGGCGTCAGCCACACTGCCGTTTCGATAGCACTTTCTTCACATGCCGCATTCACAGCTGCCAACGAACATTTCGACTGCTGTGCTCGGCGCAGTAATTAACACTTGTATTTATCTGGACGTTTATGAGATCACGTGGCTCACCGTATATTTTTAGGACAAGCCCGAAGACGCTGCTAACACGTGACAATAAATATATTACGGAGCGCAGTCCTTTAATCTGGATTCAGTCTAAGCGAGGGACTGGCAATACAGTGTGCGTGGGCGACAGTAATGTAGCTCATTGCAACCCAATAGAGAAAGACGCAGACATCGAGAGATAAAGACGGAAAGACAGGGAGGTTAACCAGACGCCCGTCCGGTTTCCTACCCTGCACTGGGGAGAGGCATAAAGGAAAGAAAAACTAGTTAAATGGGAAATGTGACCACCCTCAGACCTGTAGCGCTTTCCCTAGTGTGCACGTGATTCTGCAACCTAATAACGCATCACAAAAGCGAGCTATTGATGAGCTCATCGGGGCAGGAGTCATAGCAGCTAAGCCTCGTCAGATAATCTGCGGAGATGATTAAGCGACCCGGCGCACCATGGAAATCGGCCTTCAATATGAAAAGCAGCAAAGTATCTGCGAAACAAAAAAAAAATGCCCCCCACCTCCCCGAAGGGAATCGTGAGGAAATGCGAATGCATTTCGCGCGCGCTTCACTCCCTTTATATATGCGTGCGAGCGAGCGGACGGGAGTGTGGGGCGCAGGGAGCAGAGAAAGCGAACGGCGAGAGAAGGAGCGGCGAAGCACTGCACCTACCCTCTGCTACACTCTCCACACACGCGGGAGCTCCGCCGAGCTTCCGCGATGCGAGCGCCCTCACACACCAGAGCGCGCTCCTCCTCTCCACTCACTCTCCGCTACTCCGCCCGCACCACCTGCTCCGGTTGCTAGGGGCGAGGATAAGCGCGCGCGCCCGCAGCTGTTGCTATGGGATAGGGAGTGAGAGCGGAGAGATAAAAAATTACACCATCTTCCGCTAAAGGGAACCATGTGTAGATGTGAAGCAGCGGGCGCTAACGCTTACACCGGCGGCGGCGTTGACGCTGGCGCTCATCGCAGCGTTGCACAGGAGAGAAAACTGGGGATGCGTAAAGCACGCAGCGATGGAGCGGTGTTTCCTACTGGAACATGCCAATCGCTGCTAATGTGCAATCAGAGACAGAAGACTCCAACTGGACACAGAGACTCGCAGTCCGCTCTTAGTTAACGCGCACGCTGCAAATTTTTATTGTTCAACAACGCACAGGAGAAATCTCCCACCGGCACCACCTTGGAGGTCAAGATCCATTGCCATATATACGGGGTGGCCAGTGAACGGTTGTGCAGCGCGAGCAGTCGGTTTTTTCAACCAAGAAACTCGCTAGCAGACGCTGCCTTCGTCGGCGTCGCGAGGCGAGAGAGGGGGGGAGCGTAGGAGAGGAGAGAGAGGGGGGGGGGGGCGCGCATGCGCAGTGGGAGTGTGGACGCTGCGGGCAGAGATGCCTAGAGAAGAGAGGGGGGAGCGTAGGAGAGGAGAGAGAGGTGGGACGCGCATACGCAATGGGGAGTGTAGACGCTGTTATGACCGGCGCCTGGGCCCGCGGAGGAGCGACGTTCCCTGTTCTACGAACAAGTCTCCGAGGGGCTGCTGGCCCGCTGACAGACGTTCAAACGCGTGTATTGTCCTTCCGAGCCGGGAAGTGAGGCGCCATGCAGTCCGACGCGCAAGGTGTTCGACTAGACGACCACAATGACTTTCGGTCGCGACATACTCTTTGAAGAGACGGCGGCGTCGCTGCGGATTACAACCCGTCCTGCTAATTGCGTTTCGAGCGGCGGACCTTTGATGCGCCACGTAGAACGGACATGGGACCCCTCATCCTGCAGTCTTCTCACGCCACCACCTAGGTGCCACTGGTGCAATGCTGTGGCAGCACCCCTGTCAGGCACGTAGACCTGGGCGGGTGTGGGCGGCACCGTCGGAAGTGGCGTGTGTCGTGTGATTGGACAACGTAATTTGGACCTGTTCCCCCATCTAGGGATCTGGGGAAAAGAGACTCCTTATAATGAGACCCCGTGGGCTCCATAGGGATGATTCAGGGAATTCGAAGGAGTCGGAGAGGATTCGGAGAGCTTCGTCACGGGCCTTCGACGAGATCGTCACGATGTAGCGAAGTCTTCGTGATGTAGAGCGAAATGCTCGCCATGTAAATAATGTAATTAAACCTCTGTACAGTTTCCCTTCAGCCTCTTCATGCTGCCTTGGCATCTTCCTTCCGGGTCTCCGGGGCCTGCAAAGGCCGGTCGCAGCGACCGGGGCCAGCAGCGGGTACCACGACCTGTATCTCGAGCTGTGACACCCCGGGTCGCAACAACGCCGCGGGCAGGGATGCCTAGAGGAGAGAGGGGGGGAGCGTATCAGGGGGAGAGAGGAGGGGAGGCGCATGCGCAGTGAGGGTGTGGTTGCCGCGGGGAGGGATGCCTAGAGGAGAGAGAGGGAGAGAGGAGGTTTTTTATTTTTATTTTTTGAAGGGTTTGCGCATGCGCAGTAAGGGTGGTCACGCCGCACACCACCACCACCGGATTAAGCTTCGCCATAAGATGCTTCACATCTAACACCTGCCGGCGCTTACCTCCTCAACCTACCCTATCGCAAAACCCAGCGCCGCTGGGTACCAGCGTCCAGTGCCATGCCGGATTATGAGCCCAGTATCGCGCTGGATACTGGGACGCTGGAGCGGCATTTTACTGGGAGGCGCTGGCACTCCCGCGCAATACGGCTCTACAGCGGTGAAATAGCGGTGCCTATGTGCCATAAATAAATATATTAGTGAAAGAAGTGATACAGAACGCATTAACGCAATAAAAAAAAAAAGCCATATGAAAAAAAAAAGTATCTGTCAGGAGGATTTGAACTTGCCACCTCCTGATTTCGAACTGAGTGTTCTACCCACTACGCCACGCCGAAACACGCTTAGCAGCGCGTAAAACAACTATTTAACCAACAAACACATAGTTCGGCTTCATGCTTACATGTCGCACAGTCACGATAGACGCGATCTTCCTTTCCAAATAACAACTGCGTCTTTATTAGACACAAACGAACGGTGGCCGGTACCGGATGACATGCCGATAATGGCACGAGCGCTAAGTTTCTTTAAGAATTCACATGTTAACTATGAAAAATATGAAATACACCTAAAGCAGGCACTGTTTGCTGGCTGTTACTGCCGATTTTTTTAAATAGCCGTTTCTCGCTCTTGCTACTGGTCAACATTTACAGAGGTTTTATGATGACTAGTTCGATAAACAGGTGCGTACATGATTGAGTATTGAGTAGTGTTATCGCGCAAGCGACGATACGCCAGTACAGCGGGCGTGTCAATGTACAGATTTGCAGTTCTATCGATACATATAACTAAGAAACCGCTCAAATAAATACAAATACAATGCGCTAAAGGAATATGTCACTATGTTAGTTCACTAAGGCGTACCAAATTACCGACTGACAATTATGCGTTCTTACGTAAGAGTCACGAGAAGTACCGGTAGCGCGGCCGGCAGCTTTTGGTTTCAGCTTGTGTGCGTTGCTGGAAGCGCGTCGCTTCGATGGTCATCGCTCCTTGTGCGGACACCGTACACAAGGAAAAATGGTTGATTTAGGTTAACGAATGTCCAAACTGTACTTTACAGTCATCCTTACGCTTTAGAATTGCGTGTACTTAAAGCGCGAAGCGCCGGTAACATGTAGACGGACACGGCCGGCACACTAGGCCTAACGCTCGCTGGGAGTCTCGCTGGGTAGGACCGGTCTCGGCGCAGCTGAGTTGCGATGGTTGAAGTTTCTGCATTCAAGCTTCGGAACCTTTCTAATGGTTAACTAAAGTTCAGCTGAAGTAAGTGGAAAGGCAAACAGTGCCAGAGATGCGTTTCCGGTGGGCTGATATCGAACGGCGGCTGTTTTTCTGGCCTCCGTTGGGTGGGCTTGCGAAGCCAGAGCTCAATTGCTTCTCGCCAACTGTGCGGCGATGTAACGATTTGCTGTTTCTGGTAGGACCGGCGCCTCCAGACTTATAAACACTGCAAAATGTAATCATTACAACAACCCATCCCTGATGCCAGACTGGTATATGCGCGGCGCATGCACAAAAAGTGCATTCATCGCTGCTACGTTCTCCGCAAGAATTAACGCCGTTATTGAATCTGCGTGAATAAGAAAAAAAAAGCAAGCTAACAAGCAAAATAATCAGCGTTGGCTCCTTTGTGTTATTAACGCAATTTTTTCTGCATTCCAAAGGGAAAAATAAAAATGACGGTGATTTCGCATATACCACATAATGTCTTGCGCTTATCATTCTCTTTCTCTGCCAAGCTAGAAGTTGTGAAAATGTTTGGGACCTGTTAGCAGGCCCCTGGCCGGGGGGGGGTGGGGGGGGGGGGCTAGGGGCCCGGGCCTCCCCTCGAAATTCGGATGGAAGGGGGGCGTTTACCGAGGAAAAATAATAAAAATCGGTGTTTTTCAAGGCTTTCAACAAGTGCCCCCCCCCCCCCCCCCCGAAGAAAAATTTTGGCTATGGGCCTGCCTGTTAGGGTAGCATCCATTGGTACCATCGAATCAAACATTCTATATTCAAAGATACCGAAACATTCCGCCGCATACACTACAGAAACTTGCATGCCGCACTGGAAGAAACAGTGCAGGCTCCAGTGTGCACCAGCGCACTCCAGTGAAAATTCCAGCGTTTCCAGCGCTTCCCAGTACGCGCCAGCGTCACAGCGGCCAAGCCAGCGCCCCTACCAGTGCGACCCAGCTGTGTCCCAGTGCGCTCACCGAAGTGCCAGTGAATCCCAGCGTGTACCAGTGTTCCCAGTGCGATCCAGCGGCAAAAAACGTACTGGTATCTCGCTGGGGGCGCTGGTTTTTGCAATAGGGTATCCTCCTCCTCCTCCTCCGCGGACAACGCTGGACAACGCCGGATGCCTGACATAGCCCGACTATGAAATGCATTCGCATTTAAAAATTTCATGCGCCGAAACTACGGCATGCGCTTGGCCACCTCGGTGGTGTATCTGTTGCGGTGCTCGGCTGCTGACCCGAACGTCGAGCGTTCGATTCCGACCGCGGTGGTCCCATCTCGATAAAGGCGAAATGCTTTTTTTTTTCATGTTCATTTTTTTTTTCTTTTTTTCAGCCGTGTGCTATGCGATGTCACGCCAGATCATCAAAATTTCCCGAGTCGATATATACGGCGCTCCTCATAATCATGTTGTGCTATTGGCAAGTAAAACTCAAGATATTATTATTATAAGACATTGCGTCATGCTTAAATTTATGATCAGGTGTGTGATTGCATGTGGACAAGTGTGCACAACGTTCCGTAACATTTCCGAATGTGTCACTTCCAATGTGTATGGAACTGTTTTGGGTGCATTTAAACACGTCTCTGGGAATCTCTGGTCTTTCTTAATTTGCTTGGGTTGCCGCTTGTTATAGCTCCAGCTTCAGAATAAATGAGCGGCCGGAATAAAGGGATACCTTTAAAAGATAGAAGGCTGTGAAACACATCAAAGATGCTCGCTTTTGAAGCTCGTTATGCAGTGTGAGCTGCAGATTGGCAGATACAGTGACTAGCTACAAAAGTGAAGGAATGTTGGGTAGGGTTAAAAAGAGCTGTATATATCAGTCTAGAGAAGTACTTCAGTAGATCGCTATGTTAACTTAAAATAGCTCAGCATCGTTTTCGATTAGATAAAGCAATGAAGTCTAGGGTTTGACGAAAACTCGTCTGGTGAGGAAAAATCATGGTTGAATAAAACGTACACTCGCCAACTAAAAAGGAACACAAAAACAACAGAATCGACGTTTCGGCGCCCAATACGGGTGCCTTGTTCACAATGAACGAATGCATCGTGGTCTTTATTATATACTTGTTGAAAGACGCAATGCGCTTGCGTATACCTCAGGGAGTGGACCCCGTGTCCGATTTATCGTGTTAGTAGTAGATTGTATGCAAAATGATTCGATGAGCAGGCGGGATGATAATCTTTTATAAAATAAAGCAATATGTACCGGGGATATACATCCCACTCTCAGAAAGTACAGCCCTGATGCCCAACAATAGCGTGTAGCAGTTAACGAGCGGCAGTCTGGCTATCTTCCGGTTGGCTCCGGAGCCCCTCAAGAGAGTGTATTAGGACCATTGCTGTTTTTGCTGTACGTTAACGATATAGTTAATGTAATTGATCCTAGCATCCAAATTAGATTTTAAATGCGAAGCATTTCTTAGCGAACTTCGGCGACTTTGAGCGTATCTATCTATCTATCTAGCCGCCTACGACTTTGTGCTCTCCTGGCCGTATCGTTAATGGGATTTATACCAAATTTGGTATGCCATAACATGACTGTATGACGAACATAAATGACTGGTCATATCATGAAAATCATGACTAACTTGTCCTGAAAAGTATGATTTACATGCCACGCTCATGGCCGGCCCGCGGCCGTTTCGTTAGATTGATATACACCAAATTTGAGATTGAGTGACGTGACTCTATGACGAACATAAATGACAGGTGGTAATATGCAGATAATGACGTGCATGTCATGTACAACATGACTTACATGCCACGCTCATGGCGCGCTGACGGCCGTTTCGCTTGCTTGATATACACCAAATTTGGTATTTCGTGACGTGACTGTATGACGAACATAAATGCCAAGTGGTAATATGAAAATCATGGCATGTCATGTGCAACATGACTTGCATGCCACGCTCATGACACTCACGTGGCCGTTTCGCTAGCTTGAAATACACCAAGTTTGGTATTGAGGGACGTGACTGTACGACGAGCATAAAATGACAGGTGGTAATATGAAAATCATGACCTGCATGTCATATACAACATGATTTACAGTCCACGCTCATGGCGCGCTGACGGCCGTTTCGCTAGCTTGATATACACCAAATTTGGTATGGCGTGACGTTACTGTATGACGAACATAAATGCCAAGTGGTAATACGGAAGTCATGACATGTCATGTGCAACATGACTTGCATGCCACGTTCATGACACACTCGTGGCCGTTTCGCTAGCATGATATACAACAAACTTCGTATTGAGGGACATGACTGTATGATGAGCATAAATGACAAGTGGTAATATGGAAACCATGATATGTCATGTGCAACATGACTTGCATGCCACACTCATGGTACTTCCGTGGCCGTTTCGCTAGCTTGATATACACCAAATTTGCTGTTCAGTGACGTGATTGTATGACGAGGATAAACGACAAGTGGCAATATGCAAATCATGACATGTCATGTGCAACGTGACTTGCATGCCACGCTCATGACACTCACGTGGCCGTTTCGCTAGCTTGAAATACACCAAGTTTGGTATTGAGGGACGTGACTGTACGACGAGCATAAAATGACAGGTGGTAATATGAAAATCATGACCTGCATGTCATATACAACATGATTTACAGGCCACGCTCATGGCGCGCTGACGGCCGTTTCGCTAGCTTGATATACACCAAATTTGGTACGGCGTGACGTTACTGTATGACGAACATAAATGCCAAGTGGTAATACGGAAGTCATGACATGTCATGTGCAACATGACTTGCATGCCACGTTCATGACACACTCGTGGCCGTTTCGCTAGCATGATATACAACAAACTTCGTATTGAGGGACATGACTGTATGATGAGGATAAAAGACAAGTGGCAATATGCAAATCATGACATGTCATGTGCAATATGACTTGCATGCCACGCTCATGACACCCTTGTGGCCGTTTCGCCAGATTGACATACAAATTTTAAGGTGAAAGCCTTTAATGTCTCATGTTCACGTCCGACGTCCGCCCGTCCGTCCGTCCCTCCAGCCATGCCCTGGCAAAGTGCCAGCTGGGCGCCGGGGCGCGCAAACGGACGCTGGTCGCGTTGGACTTTACAGCGCTCGCGCTTTGCTTGCGTAGCGTCGCTGTCAACCAGCGTCTCTAATCATGCAAGGAGGAAGACGCGCGCATCACGTTCCATTCTGACCGACCCCGTCTCAGTGGGCGCACGCGTTCGAGGAACACACTTTGGAATTGACAGGGTGTCCGTCAACTTAAACGCTGGAACGTGGATGGCGTCTGCACGATGCGCAGAGCGCGAGAATACGAACGCATGCGAAACGGAGGCAGATTGGTCTCGCGTCTCGTTGCGATTCGAGGTAAAAAATTAAGCGAACATAAGTGGCAGGTTGTAACGTGAAAATCATGGCATGCATGTCATATACAATGCCATTTACATGCCACGCTCATGGTGCGCTTGCGTCCAGTTCGCTAGCTTGATATACACCAATATTTGTATTGCGCGACGTGACTGTATGACGAACACAAATGACAGGTCCTAACATGTAAATAATGACATGCATGTTATGTACAGCATGATTTGCTCCTTGCTGGCTGCTTCGCATATCAATTCCCACAGTGCGTGGGATCTGCCGGTTTTTTTTGCAGATGATTGCGCGCTGTTTTATGAAATCACTTGAGCTAACAATCAGTACCATTTTAACTCTGCTCTTGCTAACATTTACGAATGATGTAACGCATGGGATGTGAAGCCTAAAATAATAAAACCATCTATCTTCGCTTCTCTCACCGTAAAGCTCCCCTTTCTTTTACATACAGGCTAGGCTCATTACAACTGCTTGAAGAAACCCAATACAAGTACTTAGGTGTCACTCTTACTAATAGCTTATCGTGCAATTCACACATATACAGTACTTATTTTTCTGCATACCGTAAATTCTACTTTTTAACACATAAACTCAAAAATTCGCCTCCTGCTGTAAAATTACTTGCTTATAATACACTAATTAGGTCAAAACTTGAATATGCATGTGTTGTTTGGGACCCCTTTACTAAAACCAATATTCCCCGTCTCGAGAATGTACAATGAAGAGTTGTAAGGTTTGTTTATTCAAAATTTTCTCCCTATGACTCACCCTCTGAACTAATGCAAGCTAACAGCATTCCATGCCTTACAGGCTTGCACTAAAGGAAAACCACTCGTTTACAATTATTTCTTTACTTGCTTTGGAATCGGAAACTAGCAACTAACACTCCACCCTATCTTTCATCTTCAACATCAAGACATACACGCCATCATCATCCTAATTCAACGACACGATATTTTTTTCCAATTTTCTTTTTGTCCTCGCACTGTAACAGACAGGAATCGTTCTTTGTTGCCTTCCATCACATTGTGATTGCTTCAAACAGTATTAACTATGTTTACGTTTGATTTGTATGTTGCTTGTTTTTGCCCTCACCCTGCTTGGAGCTGTATAATGTCCGCAGTATCGAATAAAGAAAGAAAGAATATCAGTTCACTCAAGACTCCACGCACGCATTTTTCTAAACGTGTTAGCAAATAGAACACCTAATAAGGAAGGACATAAAAACAATCGAGACGGAAGACAGCAAGCGTAATCGGCTCTGCTAAGCAGCGGATTAACCAAGAACATCGACTTTCGGGTCTTCGATGAGAGGGATTTTTCAATCTTTTGAGGCAACAAGGCTTGCTGCTTATCTTGTCACAGGGATCTTCGGTAGGCTTTGTAACAGAAATCACGAGTGCCTTGCATCGAGAGATAACAAGTTTGCATACTTAGCACGTTCGCTGTTTAAGAGATACTTTTCTCTAGCACGCTCATCACTCTACATATCACCCAACCCTTTAACTTTAATGCTTGCAAACAAGCTTTCTCTTTACTGATGCTCGTTGTACACAGCTCGTGCTCAAATATTTCCTTTTAATACCCCGACAGCTGTCGCCATTTCAGGCTTCCATTCGTCCTTTGGAATGCGCTGAATTCTATGTTGTGCGAGCTGCCTAATTCAAGCTCCAAACGAACCCTAATGGCATCGTTAGCTTTCGCTGCTTGTGTGAAGCGTGATGACGTCCGCCTCGTAACATCGCGCAATGGCTTAAGTAATTAGATCCTCGCTGAAGCAGCATGATGTGCGATGTGAACAGGTTCGCAATGGAAAAGAGCGCGATACTTTTAGGCCATGTTTTTGCCGACGAGGGAGCAGAGCGTACATGTCGTTGTCGGCATCACTTTCCCTGGCTGGGACAAGGTTGTATTTAGGCCCTTGTCAGGTAACCTTGTGCAACGCTCATTTGGCTCGTGGAGTGCGCGAACGAGTGAGGCGACAAAGATAATAAGGGCGCTGGATGCTTAGGCCTATTTATAGTTTTCATCATGACGAAACCATTCTACATAAACCACAGAATGACAAGACAAAGCCGAGAGCATTCCGAAAGGATCATAGTAGATTGACCCTCCCCCTATGATTCCAGTATAGTGTATGGTATAACGCTGTCGAATTCTTTTTTCTTGTTTAGTTATTTGCTATGTTTGAACAATCCGTTCGTTACGGTATCTGCACTACCAAAAATAGTTACTAAACATCTCTTCGTCCGGCTCGAGGTACGGCTGAACACCTGTAGTTTTCTGCGTCCTGTTTTGCGTTGTTTTTTTTTTTTTCATTTTGATTTACCAACTCGCCAAACAGTCTATCTTTCTGAAGAGCTCCTGTGGCTCTTCTCTGCCTTTGAATCGATCCGGGAAATGACGCTTTATTCTCTGGCCGGGCTTCGACCTTGCAAGAGCGGGTTGATCCGCCACCACTCATCGGTCCGAAGGAGGCACTACAGCTATGGCGTGTCTTTTCGTACTTTTTCAAAGAGAAAGAGGGACCTGGCCGTCCATTTGCAGAGCAGGCTTCGGGAACACTCCATCTCGAAGAAAAAGTGTACTCCGGTCACCCACCCCAACCTCCCTAGAGCAAGCACTTCTTTTCTGCCGCAAGGTCTAACCCATGGGTTCTCAAACTGGGTTCCGCGGCACCCAGGCGTTCGAGTGAAGGACAACTTAAGGCTCCGCGAATGGCCAGATCGAGTGCAACCCGCTACCGCTTTACCCCCATTGGCAACTAATTTATTTATTTATACAAGCAAATATGTATTGCATTTCGCACTTAAAAACGCCATATCGCACACCGCACAACGTGTCTGCGGGTAGCGAGACACCCACATGGTAGCAGCACTAAAGACTCGTCGTATAGTACGCGCGATGAAACTTGCACGATTTGCGAACCCGTAGTGAAAGAACGCGAAGCGCTGGTGGTCGTGAGTGTCCAAACAATGGTCGTGAGAGCTCAAACTCATGGTCATGAGCGTTCAGACCAGTTCAACCGACATTAACGGGCACCTTTGCGCTTTATTCGTGGCTCATGGCACGTCGGCGATCACGTGGCACAGTCTTCATACATAGTGATTTGCCACTGTTCTGTCGGCTTTGTAATTAAAACGCGCAACGAGTGCTTCGATACGCGTAAGATGCGTCGCTTTGTGCCGGATGTGAGCTTGACGAGCATCTATAGACTTAGCTTTACGACCGTTGTATCGGTTGACGGCCATTTCGCTGTTGGACTGGCATACCTCCTTTTTTGTTTTGCAAGATTAAATAAATAAATAAATAAATAAATAAATAAATAAATAAATAAATAAATAAATAAATAAATAAAATAGGCCTCTGTAGATCTGGTTCTTCGTTTGCGTGAACACATTGCTTACACTGTGCGGTGCCTCAATCATGCGGTGTGTGGTCGGCGCGCGCCTTCCGCGACTCAGGGAGCGGCGCGGGGGGCGTCGCAAGGTTATGCATTATCGGGAGTTCTTCATCAATGGCGATGACCTTCGATATTAATGAAAAGTGGTCAGGCCAATGCGGGGGACAGTCTTTATACTGCGGTTGCACGCGTCGAGAGGCCTTATCCCCTACAGCTCCCGCCACCCCCACACACAGTTTCGATTGTCTTCATGCTCAAACTAAACTTTGGGTTTCCGCGGCACTCTGGAAAAGCGATTGGGGTTACCCCAAGGCCAGAAAGTTTTAGAACTCTTGGTCTGACTAGTTACATGCAGAAATAAACACGCTTTAAAATAATGTATTTCTTGATGGTTCCGTTAAATTGGTATAGGTCCAACAAAAGCCATCATATACACTTTTTAAAACAAGCGCAATGCTAATCATCATACCGACTCTCTTCTTCCCTTTTTACCTTTTAATGAGGCTTGGAACGTATTTTATCTGGCCATAAACATTTCGTACAACCACTACAGCCGACAATCAATCAATCAATCAATCAATCAATCAATCAATCAATCAATCAATCAATCAATCAATCAATCAATCAATCAATCAATCAATCAATCAATCAATCACTCAATCAATCAATCAATCAATCAATCAATCAATCAATCAATTAATCCTACACAATGACCTTGGAAGCTTGCATTCCGAGATAACCTCGATCGTAAGCATGCTAAGAGTGGATGCAGAAAAAATAGATAACAATAATGGTTGGGGTTTATCGTTTCAAAACCACGATATGATTATGAGAGTGTTACGTTGTTAGGGTGTTTTTAACAACGTGCAGGTTCTTAAAGGATGGGTGTCCGAGACGTCGCCACAGACACCCACGAAAGGACGAGGCCGTTTGCACACAACATTTAATACACACACTCAAAACGAACACACATAGCCCCAACGGAAACCCAAATTAATAATACACAACTAAACCATCAAATGAGTCCTAAGCTATAGCAGTTCCTATAAAGCGAACGGAGAAGCGAGGCACGAGCGCGCTGGTCTCACCAAGGTCAGTCATTGGTGACCGGTTTCGGAGAGGATCTCGCAGACGGATGGACGGCACAGTCTTCCAAGGCTGCTGTTCGAAGAGCAGGCGCGACGCCGTAGCCGCGCCCCGGCCGGACATCTTCGCCAGAGCTCGGGTCCGAAACCCGACAGCTCAGCGTGTCCACGGGCACAAGACGCTTCGAAGCAGAACCCTGTCACCGACGCGCCGTCATTGCCTGGCAGTACGTGGCAGGTTGCTCCGGGCTCGGCGGGACACCAAGGCACGGGTCCGGAACCCGACCGCCGAGGAACGTGGCCCGTCTTTTTCGCAGCTTCTCTCGTCTCTCTCCTCCTCTCTCGCCGCCACGCTTCGCCCTCTCCTCTCTCGCGCATCCCGTGGCTTACTCCGATTGATCTTTGCTCTTATTCTTCTATTTTATTTTTCCAGCGCTCGTGCAACTTTCTTCTTCCTTTTCTTCTCCTCGATCTTGCATGGCGCGCACTTCAAATACTCGCGCACGTCACTCACTACAGAGAGACGCCGTAGAGAAGTGCTCCGGAAATTCTGACCACCTTGGGTTCTTGAACGTGCACCTAAGTCTAAGTACACGGGCCTCCAGCATTTTCGCTTCCATCGAAAATGCGGCCGCCGCAGCCGAGATTCGAGCCCGCGACTTGGTGGTCAACAGTCGAGCACCTTAACCACTAGACCACCGTGGCACGTAGATGCAGAAAGAAGTCGCCAAAAAAATATCAAAAGTCTTATATTCCGTAAAGGTGCGTCGTTTTCGAGACTTCTGAGGTGTAAGAGCCTAAAAGAGCGCTCGTCGACGTACTGGATTGGTGAAGCCGGGCTAAAGGGCAGCAGCTCGCAAACAGGAATTCAACCGAGCAAACAAGTCGACAAAGCAACTTTGCAATCCACGTACCGCTTCCAACTGTTTCATGTAACATGTAGACCAGTTAGCGTATGACCATCGGGCCAAATCCGGCGAACAAAACACAAGCGAACTTCACAATAGACACTTTTAGTTGGGCGTACGCAACAAGCCTACGTACGCAGCACGATACGTTGCGTACGCTGCAAGCGAAGCGCTAAACAACACTTTTACTTTACCGTATCGACCGTATCGGGATGCATTTCGTTCAACTAGACGTATCGTATGTGAAATGAAACAACTTGCGAGTGCTTCTCAGCGCCATCGTGCGGTAGCGGCCGTGATATCGGCCACTGGCATCCAAGACAAGCTGAATTGTTGGATCCACGTGTTTACGTTCTGTGGCATCTTGCAATCTGGCTGCTCTTTCCTTCGAGATCTCGCGAGAGTGTCACGTAGCTAGCGCTACGTCTCGTTACGTTTGCGTGCGCCGGATTTTTTTTCGGGCGTACGCACGCATCCGTGGAATAGATACGTTGCGTACTGCGCATGCGCACTTCTCTCCCGTAACCATGCTGCGTACGTATAGGCTCGTTACGTACGACCAACTAAAAGTGTCTAATATAGTCCCACGTGGCGTTTCCGTGCGTAGACTGCACGGACTTCAAAACCACTCCTTATCCTTTGAAGGAACAGCTAGTTTAATTCGCCGGAAAGTGTTGGGCAGACAAGCCGGGATCAGGTTTGAATTTGCGGGAGAGGTAACGCATGTTCATACCCGCTCTACTCACCTCTGATTCACAGATTGCTCATTTGGCCGCTCTCTCAGCGGCCGCCGAAACTTTTCTTTTTAACAGCGAAGCTGTTTAAACTGTCGGTAACTTGTGCTCCGTCATGCAAAACTCTACGGATGGGTATGTGACACAGGAATCGGGCAAGCTCCACTACTGAGTACAGCAGGAGCGAGCTTAAACGAAAACTCTGCTCGGCGTAGTGGAGCACATGAAGCACGTGAAAGAGAGAAAGAGAATGAAAGAAATAGAAAGAAGGCGAAAAAAAACAGTAAGAGCGAAAGAAAGAAAGTGAAAGAGAGAGAGGCAAAGAAAGCGATAAAAAAAGATTGAGAGAAATAAAGGAAATAAAGACTTAAAATGGTAGAAAGACAGAGAAAGACCAGTGAAAGGGAGAGAAACAGATAGAAAAAGCAGCCACGAGAAAGAGATAGAAAAACAGAAAACAAGAAAGAAAGAGAAATAAATAGGAACAAAGAAAGAGAAACAAGCAGATAGAGATAGAAAGAAAGGGAAGAAGGAGAAATAACGATTAAAAGAGCCAGAAAGAGACAGTGCAGGGGATCGTTATTACCGTAAATCACCCGTGACATTGCCCACTCGCGCTTGTAAATGAGTGACAACGCGTGTGTACAGTATATGCAATGTGTTTTTGCCGTTCAGCCACCGCTTTCCGCGCCCTCAACACCGGGGTAGCAGCTTGTTGTCGGCGTTGCCGTGTTGCCTTTCGCGGGTTAGAGCGCGTTCACGATCGTTTTCATCCATGGCAGAAAGAAAATGTATGGTCTGGAACGCGCTTATTCTTCATCGTCATCAGTGTCATCGACATCGTCATGGCGTATAGTGGGTACCTTGCACGTGCTGTGCCGTGACAGACACACGGACAGACAGTGGACAAGGCTAGACCCTAAGGTGCTTCTCCCCTAAAAAAGAAAGAAATAGGAAGAAAGAAATAGAAGCAGAAACAAAAATTACACCATCTCCCGCTAAAGGGAACCATGTGTAGATGTGAAGCAGCGGGCGCTAACGCTTACACTGGCGGCGGCGTTGACGCTGGCGCTCATCGCAGCGTTGCGCAGGAGAGAAAAGTGGGCAGGCGCAAAGCACGCAGTGATGGAGCGGTGTTTCCTACTGGAACATGCCAATCGCTGCTAATGGGCGATGAGAGACAGAAGACTCCCACTGGACACAGAGACCCGCAGTCCGCTTTTAGTTAACGCGCACGCTGCGAATTTTAAGGCGAAAGCCTTTAATGTCTCATGCTCACGTCCGCCCGGTGTCCGTCCGTCCACACCCCCCACTGCGCATGCGCCAACCCATTAAAAAAAAATAAAAAGAAAAAACCTCCTCTCCACCTCTCTCTTTTCTAGGCATCCCTCCCCGCGGAGGCCACACCCTCATTGCGCATGCGCATCCCCTCCCTCTCTCCCCTCCTACGCTCCTCTTTCTCCTCTCCTACGCTCCCCCCTCCTCTAGGCATCCCTGCTCGCGGCGTCCACACCCCCCAATGCGCATGCGCGTCATCCCCTCTCCTACGCTACCCCCCTCTCTCGCCTCGCGACGCCGACGCAACCGTTCACTGGCCACCCCGTATATATGGCAATGGATATTGACCTGCAAGGTGGTGCTGGTGGGAGATTTCTCCTGTGCGTTATGGAACGATAAAAAATTCGCAACGTGTGCGTTAACTAAAAGCGGACTGCGGGTCTCTGTGTCCAGTCCGAGTCTTCTGTCTCTCACTGCCCATTAGCAGCGATTGGGATGTTCCAGTAGGAAACACCGGTCCATCACTGCGTGCTTTGTGCCCCCCAGGTTTCTCTCCTGTGCAACGCTGCGATGAGCGCCAGCGTCAACGCCGCCGCCAGTGTAAGCGTTAGCGCCCGCTGCTTCGCATCTACACATCGTTCCCTTTAGCGGGAGATGGTGTAATCTTTAAGACGAAAGCCTTTAATGTCTCATGCTCACGTCCGTCCGGTGTCCGTCCGGTGTCCGTCCGACCGTCTGTCCGTCCGTCTGTCTGTCTGTTCATCCGTCCGTCCATGTCCGTCCGTCCGTCCGTCCGTCCGTCCGTCCGTCCGTTCATCCGAGCTCTGGCACGGAGCCAGGTGGCCGCCGGGATGCGCAGACGGAACGCCGGTCGCGTCGGACTCTATAGCGCTCGCGCTTTGCTTGCGTAGCGTCGCTGTGCCCAGAGTTTGCTATCATTCTGACGGACGCCGTCTCAATGGACCCAGGCGTTCACGGAATACACTTTCCAATTTACAAAGGGTCCGTCAATTTAAGAGCTGGAACGCGGATGGCGTTTGCACGATGCTCAAAGCGCGAGAAAATACTAACGCATGCGGCCGGAGGAAGATGAGTCTCGCGTCTCGCTGCGATTCGCAGTAAAAAATTAAAGAAGAAAACACGCACCCATTCGGTTTGTGTCTTATCCCACTGAGAGTGTAAAAGAATAAAGACATGGCATAATCAGTGGAATGGCCACACGCTTTCGCCGAACACACTTTGGAATGTACAAAGTGTCCTTCAATTTTTTATTGTTCAACAACGCAATCTCCCACCGGCACCACCTTGCAGGTCAAGATCCAGTGCCATATATACGGGGTGGCCAGTGAACGGTTGTGCAGCGCGAGCAGTCGGTTTTTTCTACCAAGAAATTCGCTAGCAGACGCTGCCTGCGTCGGCGTCGCGAGGCGAGAGAGGGGGGGGAGCGTAGGAGAGGAGAGAGGGGGGGGACGCGCATGCGCAGTGGGGAGGTGTGGACGCCGCGGGCAAAGATGCCTAGAGGAGAGAGGGGGGGAGCGTAGGAGAGGAGAGAGAGAGGGTGGACGAGCATGCGCAGTGTGAGTGTGGACGCCGCGGGCAGGGATGCCGAGAGGGGGGAGCGTAGGAGGGGAGAGAGGAGGGGAGGCGCATGCGCAGTAAGGGTGGTCACGCGGCACACCACCACCACCACCACCACCACCACCGGATTAAGCTTCGCCATAACATGCTTCACATCTAAAATGAGAAACAAGGAAGACCACCCACCTGCGCTCTTCCTCCAGGCTTACCCGTCAAGGTGGTCTATTTGTTACGGGACTCGACTGCTGACCCTACTCTCGCGGTATCGAATACCGGCCGCGTCGCCAACATCTTCGATGGAGGCGAAAATAGTTGAGGCCCGTACTTAGATTTAGGTGCACGTTGATAAACCCCAGGTGGTCGAAATTTCCTGAGCCCTCCACCACGGCGTCTGTCATAATCATATCGTGGTTTTGGGACGTCAAACCCCAATACTTATTGTTATTATTATCTTCCTTCAGGCTTGGCACAACTGGTGCGAAGCTGACACATTTTTTTAAAGATAAACTCCGATTAAAATGTTGCTCACAGATCGCGCTGCCTGTAATTTCGCAACAAAACAGAAATTATGCAATTAGGGACATCCCCCCTTCGTTTGAAGACTTGCATGGGCAGAAAATTGCCCTGTGTATTGACGGAAATTGAAAGTGGGAGGGGGGTGGGGGGTTGAAAAGGGGGGGTTTCGAGGAAATGATGGACTAAAAATCAAAGGAAATTCCGAGGAACTCATTAAAATGTCGTTCGTTCTTAATCCTCAATCTTCATGTTGTTGTCGTTAGGTGCACGTTACAGAACACCAGATGGCCACGATTTCCGGATCCCTCCACTATACGGCGCCCATAATCACATGGTGTGTTTCGGAGGTCAAACGCCAAGAATTATTATAATATTACGTAGTCATCGGCCGATGGCTTCACTTCCCCTCTCTGTGTACACCCATTCTTCCCTTCAGAAATGCACTCTTCCGCTGGTCAACAGCCTTTGCTAATGATGAGCTCAACATTGGCTGCGTAAAATTACATTTCATAATTTATTGTAGGGAGATTTTTTTTGTTAGAATACGGGTGGATATAAACTTCTAAACATGCAGTCTAAGATTACTCTGTTACAATGCGGCCTAACATGAGAAAGCGTGGAATGCAAGCCTAATTTTATCGTAACGATTCAAATACATGCAGCGGAGCTGCATACCTGCGAATTCAACCCGCCTGCTTCAAGCTATGTCAAGATAACAATGTCGTGCACATTGTGCGGTGCGATCTGTGTAGGAGGATGGCATGCTGTCTGGGCGTAACACAATCCAGAGCGGTTGCTTGGTGAGAACGACATGTATATGAGTTTACAGAGGCACACTTTCGGTGGTAGTGGATTTGCCTACATAATGATCGAAGAAACACTGGTGGCATGTAGATCCACATCCCTATATTCATAAAGCAGGACGACGCACAATCACGAAGCGTCGAAATCCATTGTCTTCCTACACAAGCTGCAACGAATTATAGTATTTTGTCTCTATACAAACTCACATTGAAAGCGCCAACAGTATTAGTTGTATGCCTGATATGTCTCTGTATGTATGTATTTGTGTAAGAGAGAGAGAGAGAGAAAAGCCCATAAAAGACAGAGTGGTTAACTAAAAGAGATCTGCAATTGACTTCCATGTACAAAGAAAGGAGAAATGGAGTACGAAAGAATGATGGTGGAGAATAGTCCTTGAAGACGCCAAAATGCCAGTATGACGAAAATGCCGTCTCTGAGTTTGTTTTAGCTATAGGTTATTCTCGGACAACAAAGGGCCACGAAAAGCTTTAGTGAAACTTGGAGGGTAGTTCGGGAACTTTCAGGAAATTATGCGGGAACCTAGCGTTGAACTCACCGCACTGGGTCTCTCATAGGTTCGGCACCATGCCAACCGGGCCAAGGCCAATGGAGCCGGAACTGCTTCTGCACAGGAAACTGATAGAAATAGCACGAATAATCAGAGTCGGAGATGCCGCTTATGCTACGAGAGCCATGAGGAGAAATAGTAAACATGCGAAGGAAATTATAAAGATATATACTTCAGAATAATTACCTTCGCAAAAGATGAACGCAGGTCCAAGAAAGAAGGCGAACGCTCAACTTTGTGTTTGTTTTCAGTCGGCATTACGCGCTTTATGTCCTGTCGGTGTCTTTTTCTTTTTTTTTTCTGCTAATTACTCGATCCCCGTTTCATCATAGAAGTCATTGCTCGTGCAAAAGACATAACAAACATGTTAAATTCAAATGCGAACTATTCCGAGACTCTGCTGTCTTATCTCAACCGACCGCGGTGCGTCGGCATCTCAGTCTTGCGAAAACCATTCCACTTATCGTTCTCAGCCGCGTAGAAACTGCGAGCACCAACTACGTGTGCGAATTCAGGAACAGGTATGTCTGCAGGGCCCAAGCAAAGAACAAAGATATTGCTCGTGCTTCTGCACGTGCGTTTCATGCAACAGTGAAAAGTATCAGTGGTCGCCATCCTGCCTTCTTACTACCTTTTATTTTTTATCTTTATTTTTATGGTTGTAGCGATGTTCTCCGCATAACATTGCTTGCGAGATTGAATGCGAAATTGAATTGCGGCTTCGGAAAGAGCCGATACAAAGGAGGGGAGCTCAGTGCGTAGAGAATGGGACAAAAGGGAAATCACCCTCTACCTTCCAACTTTCAGTGTGTGCGGGATCTGGCACCACAATTGCGCATTCGCTGAAACGAGAAATCTCGTGCGCTGGAATTGTGGTACTTCTTCCCTCAACACAGCGAAATCGAGGGGAACATTGAACTTATCCGGTTAATGCCGGTTCCCGCCAGCCTATTTAAGGCCAGTACAGAGGAAGGGCTTTCTCTTTAGCGTTTTTAAGATTCCTTCGTGCAGCAGACAGGAAACATTATATGTAGGTGATCCGGAAGAAGTGGATGCAATGAAGTGTTCTGAAGTTCAATTTAGAACAAAAAAAGAAAGAAAAAGGAAGGAAGGAAGGAAGGAAGGAAGGAAGGAAGGAAAGAAAGAAAGAAAAGAGGAAAGAAAGAAAAAAAGGAAAAATAAAAAAAGAAAGAAAGAAAGAAAGAAAGAAAGAAAGAAAGAAAGAAAGAAAGAAAGAAAGAAAGAAAGAAAGAAAGAAAGAAAGAAAGAAAGAAAGAAAGAAAGAAGAACGAGCAGCTGGGAAGAGCAGAGTGGCCATTAATGGAGCTTGTCAGTGTTCCTTCCTTCTTCGGGCCATACTATCTCGGGAAATCGAAAACGGAGTTTACGCGATTTCCGCTTGCGGCGATGGGGAAGGACCCCGCACGCCTTTTCTTTTTCAGCTGATTATATCTAACTTTACTTGCATAGGTTTGCAGCGCTGACTGAATTTAGCGTATATTAATGTAAATATGTCCATTAACAAGATCGTCGCGAGGCGGCTGATATGGTCACGTGTATGATTACAGAAAAAAACAAATAAGGGAGAAAGTATTGAAATAGCAGAGAACTCATACGTGGGCTCACGGAACACGGCTTTCTTTAGTAACACTGTCGCGAAGAAATTACTATACGGATTTTTGTAATTTTTTTTTGCTTATATATGAGGACGCAACACGTGATTGAACTCGTTTTCCCACGCTAAACGTCGGAAAGAAGCGTAAATTTAAGGGATCGTTTTCTTTGTTAGACACAATATTGTGTCTAACAAAGTTAGTTCTCACGCTAAACGTTGACACGTGTGACCAGAGGTTTATTTCCCTTAACTGAGTACACAGAATTTTGGCAGACGAGTTAGGCGACCGGTTAGCAAAATCTGCTTTGGCCTGAAGCCACGTGGCAGCGAATGAGTTTTGGCTATGACGCGGGCGCACATTGCTCGAATTAACTGGACGGGGTGATGGTTCCTGTTTTTTTTTCTTCCTATGGAGTGCTCCCGTTGAATCTCCACGTATTTGCAAAGAAAAAAAAGGTACACGAATAGCACATCCGGCACAGCACATATGCTGTATCAGTGCTCTTTCTATATGGGAAGGAGAAGCGAAAAGAAGCACCACGTCGTACGTTTTCATTCACTTTTGCCTAACGCAGCATCGGCCCTTTGCTTCCGCCGTTTCAAGTTCTCCTCGCTTAGGCCTCCGAGGCTCCCGACGTGATTTCCCGTCGACTGGCTGTCGACGATATCGTAATCGAATGATCCGGCAGTTTCGGCAAAATGTGAAGCAGAGAGAAAGCCGTCAGATTGACGCTACGCCCACCCGGAACCCGGAACCGGCGTCAGGCACGTTGCATTTGGCTATATGTGGATGACGCTGTAGTAGGAAACGTGTCTCGAATGCCCATGTCGGAGTTAGAACCCAAAAACCAACCACTTCCTTCTGCAAGATGATATTTATCTGATGCCCCACGCTTTTTTAGATGTGAAGCATCTTATGGCGAAGCTTAATCCGGTGGTGGTGGTGGTGGTGGGCCGCGTGACCACCCTTACTGCGCATGCGCAAACCCTTACAAAAAAAAAATAAAAAACGTCCTCTCCCCCCTCTCTCTCCTCTAGGCATCCCTCCCCGCGGCAACCACACCCTCACTGCGCATGCGCGTCTCCCCTCTCTCTCCTCTTCTACGCTCCCCCCTCTCTCATCTAGGCATCCCTGCCCGCGGCGTCCACACTCCCACTGCACATGCGCGTCCCCCCCTCTCTCTCCTCTCCTGCGCTCCCCCCCTCTCTCGCCTCGCGACGCGGATGCAGGCAGCGTCTGCTAGCGAGTTTCTTGGTTGAAAAAACGCGACTGCTCGCGCTGCACAACCGTTCACTGGCCACCCCGTATATATGGCACTGGATCTTGACCTGCAAGGTGGTGCCGGTGGGAGATTTCTCATGTGCGTTGCTGAACAATAAAAATTCGCAGCTTGCGCGTTAACTAAAAGCGGACTGAGGGTCTCTGTGTCCAGTCGGAGTCTTCTGTCTCTAATTGCCCATTAGAAGCGATTGACATGTTCCAGTAGGAAACACCGCTCCATCACTGCGTGCTTTGCGCCTCCCCAGTTTTCTCTCCTGCGCAACGCTGCGATGAGCGCCAGCGTCAACGCCGCCGCCAGTGTAAGCGTTAGCGCCCGCTGCTTCGCATCTACACATGCTTCCCTTTAGCGGGAGATGGTGTAATTTTTGTTGAAGCATTAATCACTGACCGATATGTGACAATCGCCGTCGAGTGATTCGTTGGGTCCGCCGATTCACGCTAGGGCTTACGGTGCAGCCGGTGTACGGCGGCTTCTGGCTTCACTGCTACCACGCGACGTCAAGCTGTCACGGCGTCGAAATATCGGTACGTATAGCTGCTTCCAATACTTCTTCAACGTCGAAATGAATAAGTTTAGTGAACAGAAGGAAGTGATAAGGGATAAACTACACTGACTACCTAAACCTGAGCATTACAAGTCCTTTTCCAAGCTCTTCATCATGTTATTTTTTCCCATGATACTTATGTTGGCAAGTCCTTCAGTTGCAATTTCACCAGCTGTGGTTGTCTAGCGGTTAGAGCACTCGACTGTTGACCCGAAAAACGCGGGATTGAGAGGGTCACTGCATTTCGATGTAGGCGAAATGATAGAGGCCCGTATCTTAGGTTTGGTGAATGTTAAGCAACACCAGGTAGTCGAAACTTCCGAAGCCCTGCACTAAAGCCTCCCTCATAATCGTATCGTGGTTTCGGTGCGTAAAACTCCACCAATTATCATTATTTACAACTTACTTTCATCAACCATAACGCGTCAGCCAATGTGCAAGTGGAATTCAGGTGATAACAGGAAACGCATGCTCATACTATTTCCACCTGGCGACCTACAGGTAAATCAGCCGTTTTTATTATTTCAGTGGAATCCTTGATTGCCCCGATGGTGTATTTCCTTGCTTTGTATATATAATATTTTACTAGGCAAATGAGGCAACCAATAACAAACGTCATGAAGAAAAGGGCATCGCCCCTTAGGAAAACAAAAGGAACACTCGATTTAAAAAATGTTCTTATAATGTTCGTGCACTGAATTGGTACCGCAATATCTAGAATACTTAAACGATGTAGTTTTTAGACTCCAATGGCAATTGCTAGTAGTCAGAGGCTGTTGTAAGTAAAAGCTACGACTTAATCATGAGCATATATCCGTGCTCGAACGGAAGCTAGTGAAGAAGTGAATAAACCCATTCGTGTTTAGGAAAGAAAAGTGGAATAATAGTGATTCTGATGTCTTCAGTTTGGATGCTATTAGCTGTCTTGGTAATGCTTTTCAGTGTAACAGCTTCTTCTGCTGCACTCTTCTAATGTTTGGTGAACACAGACTCTAGAAGGAAAATCACCTCTTAGGTGGAAAGCTAAAGTTATTCTATCGCATTACCTACGTCTCCGTTTTCAACTTTCGTCACCCCTGTTCCCTCCATGTTTCTTTTTTTTTTTTTTTGTACAGAAATGCACCAGACACTATTATTACAGAGGGGAGCGCCAGTTTTTCTTAATGCAATTGGTCGACTCAACTAGTATTCGAATGAAAACCCTTTCTATGTGACAGCATTAAAAAAGAAAAAGTATGACTCCTAAATTAAGCAGAAAATCACAAGCTCGGCCGATTGCACATGAACCATTCCAGAACTCTCGCATCTTCTGTAGGCAACGTAAATAACTTTTTTTTAATCTCTCGTTGTTCCGAGGCTCATGTAGACAAAGGAAGAAGATAAGAAAGCTTACCTCCGCGTGGAAATGAGTTTGAAATGAAAACACCGTTAGCACCTCGAACCATTTCTTCCCTCTGGCGAAGGCCTTCGACGAGAGCTTCACCCGGGAGCTCCACATTGGTGTAGTGCGCCATTCTTCTTTTTAGCTTGTAGTCACGGCGCTTTCCTAAAGCGCGAACTAACATCCCAGAAACAACTCAAATTTCTCTACTATGCTTTCTTTGAAAATCTCCGAGGTCTCTCAATAATCTCTGCTATGTTCGAAATGCTTCCGATTATTTTCGAGTGTTCCAAGTCAAAAGACCGAGGCGTTAGAGCGGAAATAATTTTGAAGTACGCGTTTTTCCTTATTGTTCTCCCTTTAATATATTTTTTTTGTTTGAGTGTGCGAGTGTATCTGTGAAATTAGGTTAAAGATTTACACAACTTGAACTGGCACGCTCGGTTTTTAATCTAACACAATCGCTGCTTCTTAGACGTAGAACGTTTCTCCGCGTCGTTGGATGGTCATAATTGTACGAACACCACACCATATCGAGAAATAACCATAAGAAAAAGCGAAGACCACCAAACAAGGGCGTTGTGAATTTGAGGTTGACACGATTTTTAAATGCGAAGCATTTCTTTGCGTACTGCAGGCGCTTTTAGCGTTTCTGTCTGCGTATCTATCTATCTATCTATCTATCTATCTATCTATGTAGCCGCCTACGTCTGGGTGATCTCGTGATTACCCATTTAACTTGGGGTAGATCAAAATTAGTATGTGAGAATAAGATGGTTTGACGAATATGACTCGCTGGTCATGACATGAATAATGACAATCCCGTCGCGTACGTCGTCAAACTCTTTCGGGCAAACCCTGTGGCACATACCACGGGGCGGGTATGTGCCACAGGTATGCGGGTATGTGCCACAGGTGATTGACAGTTTAGACTACCCAGGAACGGCGAGACAAACATTGGTACTTTTAACGCCAGAGCGTTAAAAAGCTGACGTCATCAGCAGCGTTGACCGGACGAATGCAAATAATAAATGTCAGGGTCCCAACAGGAATCGAACCCAAGCATTCTGCGTGGCAATCAAGCATTCTACCACAGAGCCACGCCAGGTCTCGGAACTGCTTTTCGAATAGACCCTAATGTTCGTGAAACGTCAATTGTCGTTGCAGTGCTGGCTATCCAATTTTATAAACATTACATATGTACTCCGATGATACAGCCGTCACGCCGGGTTAACATCAATTATAGTAAAGCGCCATCCAATGAAGTTGATATATGTTGCAGTGTCCAGGGCTACCATCCTGGCGAGCACAAGCCCTACACATCAGTTTACCGCTTCTGGTGTTGCTACTGCCCATGTTGCTGTTGGCATCGTTACGCAACTGTAAACAACTTGTTATGCAAAACATATGCGACTGTGGAACATATGTCTACGCGTACAACATTTGTACATATCTTTAGCGTAATTTCGTAACGTTTCGCTCAATAAAACATTACAACACAGTCACGTTCCCTCCGCATGCTTCGCATAACATCGATTCCCAAGGTACGTGGAATCTGCCGAATTTTTATTAACACGATCAGCGTTACAGGACTAAGTTGCGAGGAAGTGAAATACTACGCAAGGGAGCGAGGAAGCTGCAATAGCAAGACGTACTTAGGCTCCTCCAACCTATTGCATCAAGGCCGCCCGTTTTCATCCTCCAAACCAGCGACAGCTGCGGCCGTTATCGCGCAATGCCTGAACTCCGCGCACTGCTGAAAGGATTGGCGACTTATTAAATACACAAAAGAATCTAGTTAGGCAGCACCAAAAACCGATCATAATAACTGATAGCTTAGCTACAAAAAAGAAAATACTAGTACTGGCGGCAACTGAATGCTTGTAAAACTAAGTTTCGTTGCACCGATAAACTATAGATTTTGAACCATAGTACTTCGCTGAGACCAACAACGAAAGTATTCGTCACTCTTTTTTTTTTTTTTTTGCTCATGTGGAAAAATATAATGTGGAAGCAGAATCGTGCAAACAAATATCTACAAGCACGGGTAAATGCCCGATAATTTAGGCCGAGAATACTGTCCAAATGCCGAGAATACTGTTTTTTTAATGGGTTTGCGCATGCGCAGTGGGGGTGTGGACGGACGGACGGACGGACACCGGACGGACGTGAGCATGAGACATTAAAGGCTTTCGCCTTAATATATCCAGCCAGAGAGGTCCAAATCCACTGCGAGAAGTGTAATGGCATCATTACTCTGGACCATATGCTTTGGCAGTGTCCTGTGGCTTTCACAGACTGTGACAAAGAAAGAGACTGGTGGCAAAGAGTCCTTCACAGTGGAGCTCTTTCAGATAAAGCACAGGCCGTTCAGAAGGGCCACGACACGGCGGTAAGGTTAAACCTTATTGACCCAACGTGGGAGCTGCCTGCGTCAACCTGAGGTTTGATCTTCAGGACCTGAATAAAGTTTAACATACCATATTCACCGACCATGAGAAAGGAATGAGAACGTTCAGCATTCCAGCATGACCTGCGCCGCATTGTAAAGGCTCCACTGAATGTATAAGCCAGCTGAAAGAGTATCAATTTTCCAGCATCAAAGCTTTTCTGAGCCTAAGCAATGTACAAGTGGCTTGGGATGCACTGATCTGAATGGCTGTCGGTAAAAGCCAGATGTGGCATGGTGTGCCCATTCGCTCTACAGCAAGAACACTGCACCGGCTCTATAGTTTTAGCTGTTTCCAGTATCGTGAAATAAAACATGTCTTTAGATTTCATGTGCAGCTCTAAATAGACGATAGAACACTCATTGTGTTTCTGATATCACGTTATCACCGAAACCGATTATCTACAAAATGTGCTCATGCAACTATATCCTTACAGAATGCTTTCAGAACAAATTGGACCATGACCCTAACAGTCGCAAGCATGCAAGGCGACTTCGGGCATTCCTACTGTTCCTTAAAGTGACCTCGCCTAGCGATCGATTACAGGTGTGTAATAGACATTCGGACATATTCCACCCTCTAGCAGCTCCTTCCACCGCCACCTTTCTTTATTTTAATCGCTTAATTCCCTTCCCTGAGAGTAGGGCGGCAAATCTCTGGCATGTCTGTTTGACCTGCCTTTCTCTTCTTCCTTTCTTCATGCTTCTTCCTCAGGTTGTTTTGCTCGGGATTTAGTGCAGTATAAGACAATGAAACCGTCATTTATTTTTACTCAGGTCCATGTCACAAGATGATAGTGTAGTGAGCAGTCAATCGCATAATATCCCGAACTACTTCAAGATATAAAACGAACGCCTACATTTTTCAGTGTGCTCGTTACACAGCCCCAACGACATATATAAGCGGACGCCCGACACATTTCGTGTACGCAATAACTGATAATATACGATTATTACCGGGAAACTTTACAACGTCTACGTAAAAAGAAAGCGAGAACTGAGCGCAAAAATCAGTAAAAAATCTAACGAGGTTCTAAATTACTTGTCTGTGCACTACAGTTAACTCATCTGTACGTAAATGTGGAACGGTGGCTCTCCTGCATATTTTAGTGAACATGCTCATAACGCTAGCCCCAAAGGACAAACATTTTTGGATTGAATGAATGTAGCTAGAGTGAGAAGCATACCGGCATAATTAAGGGGCGACGTAGGAAAGCATACTATGTGTGATATCGTGCTGGTTTGCTGCTTTGTTTAAGTACTGTTGCTCTGGAATCAACGTTCTGGAAAAACAATGCTAATGTGGAAACAGTAAATATCTTTAGATTGGTTATGGAACTTAAATTTCACATTGTAACTTTACCGACCAAAAAAGCTTCACTGACGGCTGCTGCGTGTGGTTAAAGACGTCACGTCCTTTCAAAATATTTCGTGCTTCTTTTATTGTAGTTTTTCAGAAATTCTCACAAGCGGTAGGTTAAGTATCGTCGTACTGAATAATTTCTTTCTGATTCGCAATTATGTAGCCTGAATCAGGTGTTATAACAATAAACACGTCAAGGGTAGCGGGTGTGAAAATTTCAAGAATTCATGGCCGCTAATACACCTTTCATTCATGACTTATTTCTAGGTTTTGCAGCGTGGTCTAGTCGGAGAGCTCACATTTTAATCTACTGGTCTACACCTGGGTAGTATTGATATGCAGTACGTCTTTCAAGAAGGCTACAAAAAGTTTTTATTGAAGTAATTTGCATTTGCTGCGTCCTTCGAAAAAGGTATTAGGTGCAGTGACGGCACGTTTGCATTTTTGTTTGATTTTGCGAAAATGGAAAAGAACTGCCTTACCTGGCAAGCGTGTATATTGAAGAGCAAGTTGATGAGAATTCAAATTTCTCAAAGAAGGCGCCACGCTTCGTTTATCACTTGTTCTGTTGTCTTGAAAAGCCTCTGCTCGTTCTTATTGCGATGCTGAAAACTTGCGGCATCTCATAGGCACCTCCAAGTCAAACGCTTTTGTACGCCGAATACGAAAGCCGGAAAGAACTTCCGTTACAGGGGGGATCTTATGCTGCGCAAGCTGCAGGAAGTTCCTATTCCTTATCTAGAACTTTAGAATACTCTGCAGTACATCCCAAAGAACTCTTTGTAATCGTGCAGTAGAGGCAGAAGATTGTAAACAAAGGCGAGGTTCCCTTGCGACTAAAATTCCCACAAGGCGATCATGCGCGTTCACCAAATCCTCAACGAATCCCGGCCGTCTTTAACGCACGTGCCAAGAAGCCGCAAGGCTGAAAGCCTCACCGTATATACCGGGAGCAATTTTCTCGAGCACAACTGCAGCACGAAGGCGTGCAGTGCGTTGTTCCACTCAAGCAAGTCCCGATGATTTGTTTCAAGTCTGCGGAAGCGTGTCTTTTCTCAAGGCAACTTTTTTCAAAGCGGCGCGATGTTGTACAGGCAGTACGCGCTTTCTCGTAATGAAAAGAATTTGGATTTAGAGGACTCGCCAAGACTTCACACTCTAAGCTGCACTCCGTCCCTCTTAATGCTTTAAGCGGCTTATACAACGTTGTCTGATAAACCAGCGCTGGTTATATTGCGTTTCCTTTAGCTGCGAACAATTGCGCATCTTCGAAGATTAAAGTCGCTCTATATAGCTGGAACGTGCCTTTAAACTTTTCCCATTTTTTCTTCGAGATAACATTTTCGCGTCGACTCAATTGCTAAGCTTGAAGCCGAGTTAGCATTGGACTGAGTGTGCACGGCTGCTTCGTGCTCATTGTTGTGTTGACGCGGAGTTTGCGGGAATGCTTTCTGCGTCAAATAAAGGTGCAATATATTCCGCATTAACAGAGCTTTCTTGCGTATACGTGGTGTGTATTTTGTACGGAAGCAGTGGTTAAGTTTCGCGCCATATAGTTCGGCTATAGTAACACCAGTATCTACATGCGCAATGTATACATAAGATTAACTCAGAATAGCAAGCATTCACTATAGTTTAACGTTCAACCTTCAAAAAATGGTTGCTAAGGTTAAACGTAGTGAGGATGCCTGCTATGTCGAAGTTCACCTGCAGTAGCAAGGGGGCACAATTGTATTAAACCCCTGAATTCGCAATGCTAATTTTTTTCGTTGGGATTCGTAACTTGACGATCAAGGAAAACTTTTTGTGAAAAACAATACATCCAATCAATCCTTTGCAAAAATATTAGTTCAAGTATAACAAGAAAAATACTGTTCATACATTCACAGTTTCGAATCGTTATTCAGTATAGCTGACACTAAAATGACTTATTGTAATTTAACTAGTACCGTAATATACGATATATCTGAAACATACAGAAAAAAAAAGAACGTGGATATAATAGTGACGAGATTGCGGAAAGGTAACTTTAAGTGGATGTCGAACAAATGCAAAATAGAAGCGAAGGAAAAAGCTGCACGGCATTGCACGGAAAAGGTACACATACAATGGAGAAGGGCAAAAGAACCGCGACAGTTGAATTAAACTGAAAAAGATTATATTCTGCCCGCAAAAATAACTTGCTAACCCAGCAGTTCATTGCAAATACGAGTGGGGTGATAATGGAGTCGTCGAAAAAGATCGGTGTGCCAGTTTAGCAGCGTGGCGCCCTGGGAAACAGAACCCCTCGGTTAAGGTATTGATTTTCCTACTGATTTAGCATTCTTAGCAGGGCCGTTAAACAAATGCGACATAGTGTAATAAAAAAGCAAAAATCCAAAAAAAAGCAAAACATTAAGAAGAACGTTAATCGGGCACCAAAATGAAGAAACCTTTTTTTTCTTTTTTAATAATGAAACCGTGAAGATCGTTTTAAAAGCATTCCCGTAGTAACACGACTTTTCATTCTAACCGCCATCTCTTTATATTTTTCCTTAGCCTTAACGGAGGAAAATATGTGCACTTTGAATGTCGTCATTCCGAGTCTAATAATAATATCTGGAGTTTGGCAACCGAAAACCACGATATGATTATGAAGGCTCCGGAAATTTCGACCATCTGTTGTTTTTTAACGTGTACTGACATCGCACAGCACACAGGCCTCTACTATTTCGCCTCCACCGATATGCGACCGCCGCGGCCGGAATCGCACCTGCGACCTTCGAGTCAGGAGCCGAGCACCATAACCATTGATCCACAACGGCGGAAGTAATTCTGAGTCTACCACTCCAGTTTGCGTAAATAATTAGTAATGTTTGGTGAAAGCAAAACAAAGCGGGTTTCACTCTTTGTGATGCAAGTAGTATGTGCATGATTTCCTTTCCATTCGTAATAAAGCGTGGCAAGAAAGCTGACGAAGGGTGAGGTCGTCATCATCGTGAATTAATTTGGACTTAAAGGGGTGGTGCCATCAAATTTTGAGGCTATAACAAGCTTGTTGTGGGTTTCCTCTGTATGCAAGGACACTCCACATGAAGGGTCGGACGCAGCAAACGTTTAGAATATATTTTAATTCACTTCCAAAGTGTACCTAAATGCTCATTCTCCCGATCGATGCCCATCGCTAGCGCATCAAAACTGACGTAGCTCTATGGGAAGGACAACGAAAGTTGTAGTGACGTCACACCATATCTGTAGTGACGTGAGTGTCCTCGGGACCTCTGTTACCTCCAGAACGTACGTACCGGCAAAGCATCGGTTGCTACATCACTTGCCGAGTTTCGATCGCTTCCTAGCGAAGTGCTGCGCGTCTTCGCGCGAGCCTTGTATGGTCACGTGACCAAGCCTACTACACTGCTACGTCACTGCCCAACTTGGTGCCCAGAAACCGAAACCGAAAGTTGTCCGCATAAATAATTCGATAATAAATTACTTAACGAGAATACGTGAATCTTGGTGCGTGTATCATGCTTCCTAGAGCTATAAGAAACGCTTGATGCGAAGAACACGCTAGCCACAAATGTGGTGTCACCACCCCTTTAACAATGGAACCATAACAATGACAACGGTAGTGCTCACTAGCGTATTTGAATACTTGTGCATTTAAAGAGAGGCGAACGTGCGCGATGGAAATGAAAACAAACGCTGTGTTTGCCTTCTTTTTCAGACAAGATGCAATTTTCTTGCCGTGGAAGCACAAACAGCCTCGCTTTCCCAACTGTACTGATACTCCAGAGGCACCTCGAACCAATCGAGGGATTATAAATGGTTCTAAGAACAAGGGCCGTTGCCGATGCATAAACATTTCACGTGCTCGCAATGAAATAGGTCAAAGAGGAATTTCTTTAACTTTGTGAAAACAAATCTTCTTATCCACATTTCATCCTGGCGTGATGTTCACCAGCTGCTGGTTTACCTCTTCCCTCTTCCCCCAACCCCCCTCTACTATCTTCTTTCTTTCTTTCCTTTTTTTTTTTTTTTTTTGGTAGGACATCGATCAATTAGAAAGTACAAAATGCTAGTTACCTTCAAATAGGAGAAGGCTTTCCTACAGGCAAACTTCTTCAGGTTTATTATGAACCTTTTTTCGAATTTCCTCTCTCAGTCTGGAGTAGCTGCGGCAGATTGACCAAAAATTGACACTGCAACAGAAACAAGTTATTCGATTTGAAGGTAACGTTAAAACGAAACTCTTTACTGGCAACAACTTATTCATCACTAGTCACTGCCTAAGACTGCTCCGAATTTCGTTAGAAAGAAATGCGTTGCTGGCAACAACTTATTCATAACTAGTCACTACCTAAGACTGCTCCGAATTTCATTAAAAAGAAACTCGTTACTGGCAACAACTTATTCATAACTAGTCAATACCTAAGACTGCTCCGAATTTCGTTAGAAAGAAATGCGTTGCTGGCAACAACTTATTCATACCTAGTCACTACCTAAGACTGCTCCGAATTTCGTTAAAAAGAAACTCGTTACTGGCAACAACTTATTCATAACTAGTCACTGCCTAAGACTGCTCCGAATTTCGTTAAAAAGAAATTCGTTACTGGCAACAACTTATTCATCACTAGTCACTGCCTAAGACTGCTCCGAATTTCGTTAGAAAGAAATGCGTTGCTGGCAACAACTTATTCATAACTAGTAACTGCCTAAGACTGCTCCGTATTTCGCTCTCAAGCGCTGAAGCTTGAAGTTTCTCGGATCAGTTCATGTAAAGCTAAGAAGTTGGACCAAAGGGTACGCGTATTTCTCGGAAGCCCTGCTTGCGCCGAAGTTAACGGTGGGCGTAACTTTCAAAGGGGACTGCTGGTAGTCAGAAGCTACTCAACTGCATTGTGAAGGACGCGTTTGAAAGGAAACTTTCACCTGTTGCCCCAAATATGCAGGCTAGACGGGCTAACGAGGATATATTTAGAATAAAACTTGGCTGACCTGAGTGGTTAAGCGAACTTCAGCGCGGGCTCTTTGCCGCGCAAGTAAAGAAAGCTAAGGGTGGAGTGATGATACCTACTGACATAGCAGGAACAAGATAAAATACGAGGACTAGAACACGCACCTCTTCCTTTGTATCTCCGTCACTCGGAGGAACCGGGACAGACGGAGTACGTTTTTTCAGTTGCAACGAAATGAACACGAAGGATGGAACATAAGAACTCGTTTCTACGGCATGGTTCTTAAATGTGATTAGGGCATAATGGCTTAACACACGGAAAGTAGATGGAAAGAAATTAATGCATGAGGCGGGAATCTTCACTCGGGGAGATCTGAAGAAATGCTGTAGCTGGTAGTATACAGCTCCGCACTGGTCAGAATGCATTCAGTAAACTTAAATTGAAAGCAGCTCACTTGGAGTCATACTGAGAATGCAGTTAAGCTGAGGGGCTTAAACGAGGGACAATCGCAAACAAGACGCCACAGCACAGAAGCTGGAGGTGGCGATGTCGTAAAGAACTGAAGCAAAAAGAGAATGCTATTCGAGTGAATTCGCGAATGAATGCGAACACTGACATAAAAAGCTTCCGCCGCATCATTCTTTTACTTCAAATGTTGAAAATGTTCCCCCAGGGCTTCCCCCAAGGATTTGTCAAACTGCTTTGAACCTGAGGTAGCCTACGGCATGATTTTCTTCTCACTATGCAGCAGAGACTCGTGACTTGATACAATGAGAAACATAGCTTTCAATCACTTTGAGTCTGCGCTACGAACTCTAAAATGTAAGAATGCAAGCCAGATTATAGAGAACAGTTGCACTGTAAGAAAAATGAATTAATAAGTAATTACTTAGAAACAATATAACAATATAGCTTCCGATGGCGACGGATGCACTGTCAATATTTGGCTCTTAAAATATCCGAAAGCTGTGAAGGCAGATATGGATAAGAGCTTGACTCATGACATGAGTCAGCTGATTAGACAGCATTTTTTTCCAAATACTCGAAAAGCATTACCGCAGGGTGTTCGACTGTCTTTTTAGTAGCATACTATTGACGATTTTCTCGTGGGTGCCATGCATAGGTCGGCGAACTCACTCGACTCATTCGGACTCACTCAGACTCAGATCAAGTCGTGAGTCTGAGTCTGAGTGAGTCCAGGGGAGTAATATTCTGGTGAGCCTGAGTCCGAGTGAGTCCGCCTGAAGAAAATTTTCGTGAGTGAGTCCGAGGGGGTCCGGCTCAGGAAAATTTTGATGAGTCTGAGTCCGAGTGAGCCCTAAGCCCGAAATATATTTCGTGAGTGAGTCTGAGTGAGTACCACTTTTTTTTTTGCCGACCTATGGTCCTAGCCACTCATCTTCTGCATTACTATAAGCCTTACCTGGACTCACGTTTATACTCACGTCTACTCACACGTATTGCAAAGCAGTGTTGTTCATACGCCTTTTCAATATCTTTTGATCAGAGGCGTGAATTACGTAGGGGGGTGCCTGGACCTCGCCCCCGCCAGCTCTTCCAGGGACGCTCTTGATAAATATATCTCATGTTGTGATTTCTTTCAATAAAAATGACCTTACAGGTTTGCGAGCACTCATAACTCGTATTCGAACGTACTATCCCTATCGAAAAAAACAGCGTTTCCAGTGTCTCCCAGTGCGGTTCAGCGCGCTGGGTGACACTGGAAACGCTGTACAGTGTGTCCCAGTGTACTCCAGCGCGCTGGTAGACACTGGAACGCACTGTACAGCGTGGCCAGTGTCGCCCAGTGGGACACGCTGTGCAGCGTCGCCCAGTGTCTTACAGCGCGCTGGGAGGCACTGACCACGCTGTACTGCACACTGGGAACACCGGTGGCACATTGGAAGAAACTGGGCGCGCTTGATGGACTTTCTATAAGACTTTATATTGGATCGCGAGATGTCAAGCGTAAAATTTACCAAATATTTTCAAAATGTTCCATCCTGTGTGCTACACATATATATCTTTACTTTCAGTTAGGCGCCGGATGTGCTATAGGCTAAAGCAATCATCTGTCGAGCGTGCGTGCGCTTTCCTTGAAGTGTGCTGGAGTGTCGTCAATGTAGTTTATACACCACATCGAAAGAACTCATCATTCGCAACACAATATGGCAGTAGTATTAGTCTGATAATCAAGATCAATCTGCTCTAGCAGTCAGTTCCCGCTCGTACCGCAGAAAGCCGCACGTCACCGGCAGCAGTTAGCCGCTGCAACGCCCAATCTCGGCGTTTTTAGCTTCCGATTTGTGTAATCGAAGGTGCAAATATGACCTCGCTTGGGTCAGTTATGATCGAAACTACATTTTAGCGGTTATTAGACTCTTTGTAATGGAATATATATCCAAGATCTTCACAGCTACCGTGGCTCACGAAGTGCGGCCCTAAGCTTAATGCTCGTTTCGGCTAGAGTGGACTACTGCAGATCTAGTACGCGGAACGTAAACAAGGGGACAGAAAATATGTTCAAACGGGTGACGAAAAGTACAGTGTTCAGTGAGCAGTTAAGATGCACGATGTTTGCTACGTAAGTATGACTAACCGCTTAGCGAGACAGTGCGATTGCCGCAACACATCTGCGATTACGCTCATAAGTTTTGGTGCAAAACGTGCCAGGTAGACGTTCTGATCCAAGGCAGCCCATAACAAACAAACAAACCATCTCCTGTCAGGTTGGCGCGAGCACGAAGAGACGAAAATCTGCGTTTCTAAGCGAGAAAACATTGCTATTGGATACCGGGATTAGCTATAAGATGAAGAAAAAATAATTCGAAGCTTGTCTTTTGAGTGTGGCGTAGTGGGTAGCGTGTCAGGCTCAGAGGGAGTAGTTCGTCGAGGTTGCAGGTTCAAATCCTGCGTGCTCGCTTTTCTTTTTCTTTTTTTTTTGTCCCAGTGCTCGTGTTTCAGCCTTACCTAATTACGATGTGGGCATAACCAAAACTTTCAAAAACAATTTAAAAGCCCGATTTTGGCCCATAACACGTGTCCCAGTGTGCAGCGCGCCAGCGTCCAGTGTGCCCCGTGCAGCGTGCCAGTGTCCCAGTATCCAGCGCCACACTGGTCCCATAATCAGGTATGGCGCTGGGACAGTGCCACTGGGTTTTCCGATAAGGATATCAAAAGGCGCCAAGAAGAGCACCGATTAGGTGAAATAGTTGTGTTAAAGCGCATTGACACCATGGTCGAAGAAGCTAAATCTAGGCGAACGGACTCATGAGTCGACTGTCGACTCACTCCGACTCACTCAGACTCAGATCGAGTCGTGAGTCTGAGTCTGAGTGAGTCCGGGTGAGTAGTGTTTTGGTGAGTTTTAGTCTGAGTGAGTCCGGTTGAAAAACATTTTCCCGAGTGCGAGCCCGAGTGAGTCCGGCTCAGGAAAATTTTGGTGAGTCTGAGTCAGAGTGAGTCCTAAGCGCAAAATATATTTCATGAGTGAGTCTGAGTGAGCTCCACAAGTTTTACCGACCTATGGTGCCATGTAGCTTAGCGGGCGGCGCTGTCTCTAATCTGGCAACCCACTGGCTTGCGCAAATGCACAAACATTCGCCTTTGCATGGCCACGCGAACTCTGAGCCGTTTCCACACACCAGGGAGAAGTAAAACGCGAGTAGCCTGACCGTTCCTCCTTGCCCAGTCAAAACGGTCTATAGTGTGCCTGTACGTAACGCGGCGTGACGAGCTATCACGCCCGCTAGCCCGTCTTTTTTTTTTTTCTAATCCTCAGCAACTGTTTTCTTCAAGGAGCTGAGCAGAGCCTACGTTCCACAACTTTAAAGAGAAGCTGAAGCATTAAAAAAATGACTTTGCAGTGGTTATTCACATTTTGACCCCTGCTGAATTCGAAATTCGATGTGAGAGTTCTGAAAAGAGAACGCAAATAGCATTTTTCTTTTTTAGAAAAAAAAAGCAGCGTCTCCATCCGGCCGCAGAGCTTCTTGAGATGCTGAGCGAACGTGGTGACATCTTCGGCATGGCGCGTCATCTGCAAAAGCAGCATTTTTAAAGCGTAGCTTCCAGCAACGGCCCGCTGGCGGAGTTAGTCACAGATACATAAATCGCTGTCTACGGCTTGCCGAAAAAAAAAGAGGCTCTAGTTACGTCCGACGCACGCGCAGCTGAGGGGTTGAGTTCTTTGTGAAGAACCGATATCGAATGCGCCTGACATTCGATTGGTTATGGAGCGAAAAGCAAGTAGAAGTAAGCGAAGTAAATCATGGTAAACGTCGGCAAAATAGTTTCGCGCTACGTGAGCACATTAATCAAGATGATGCATCTGCACAACGTTTGAGCACGTTAGTGCGACTTCTCGTGATTTCAACTTCGATAAAATCAGCAGAAGGTGAGAATTCGCTTGTTGCATAGATGCGCTGTAAATCACGTGTTCAGATCACCACAACATCACACTCTCAAAATGTGCCAACAGAAGAAAATTAACATTGTTTGCGAGTAGCTTTGTACACTCGAAAATGAAGCACTTATCAAGGTAAAACCTATTGAAAAAGGCCTGGTAATTATTATTTGTCAGTTTAGTGTGCTTTCTCGTAACCAGTTTTATAATATGTGGTACTCACTAAGGATATGTTAACATAATAATAATAATAATAATAATAATAACAATAATAATAATAATAATAATAATAATAATAATAATAATAATAATAATAATAATAATAATAATAATAATATGTGGGGTTTTACTTCCCGAAACCACGCTATGATTATGAGAGACGCCGTAGTGGAGGGCTCCGGAAATTTCGACCATCTTGTGTTCTTTAACATGCACTGACATAGCACAGTACACGGGCCTCTACCAATTCACCTCCATCGAAATGCAACAGCCGAATGTTAACAACACATTCACGATGAGACAATGTTGCAGTTATAAAAGGGCCTTGCGTACACCGATTAACACGTAAGCCGCTAACGAGCAAATTACTGTTGACATAGTAATGCCGCTCCTGCTTCAATGCATTCTTATAGCCTTAGTCTTTTGGAACGTCGATGCTATCGCCAAACGTTGCTAATACAGAGAACAACTCTATTTTATTGTTGCAGGGTGGACCTCAACATGGCGCATGCATTGCGATAGTCTACGAAGCGTTACAACTAACGTGTTGTATTGTATGTGTATACATATTATCTGCCCAGTGCATCATTACATATACATCTAACATGTGTGCTTTCTTTTTAACCTTCAGCGCTTGCTGAAAATGGCCTGGCTGACAAAGAACACTTGCACGCTGTATAGCTTCTGAAGAACTAGTCTAGGATGTCTGTGTTCCTATTAACCGCATTTGCAGTTTAACCACACTGCTTCTTTGTAAAAGTCTATATCGTGTATTTCATACACATGCGGAATCAATTACTCGGGATGGCCAGCAGAGTTAAGCCGTTTCCGTCCCGGACATGACATAGTAACGCGAACCTCATCTTCACTTACAGCGACAAGTATACTCGGATAATAAGCAACAATGTTTTCCTGCTCGCGCACTATTTGTCTCCGTTAGTTACACGCCGCGCAGTTTTCTTGTGCTCTTCAAGCAGTGCAAGAAGACATGCAGAACTTGAAAAGTAATTTTTCTCCCTTACACCAATAGCGCCGAGTAGCACAAGGAACGACGTGGAACTCTTAATTTTTGTTGACAGTGAGCGCTAGTTTCTTTACAAATGGTTTGGCAATTCCAGCGCACTTGGTACGCGAGTTTCACCTGGAAATGTACGTTTACCGAGGATCCGTAGGGAATTCCTTGTTTATAGTTTTTACGTATCCCTGTTCTTTATCGCGCTGAACTTCAGAGTATGACTACAACCGGAACCTCGCAAAACCCAAGTGGGGCGCGTGATTTACTGCGCTGTGATGTGTCGGCAGCCACTTTTCACGGTCGTAAACAATTCCGACAGTGAGGTTTAGGATTACACCTGCTACGCGATGTGTTTTTGTCGTTCTTACTGCAGACCACATTTCTGGGTATCGTCGTTGTAACGTAGCGACCACGGAGAGCAGTGCCAGGCTAAGTGCAGTTAGGCGAGCAGGAACTGCATTTTGCAGCAGATACACGTGGATGCCATTTCGGGAACGTATGCATACATAAAGCATTGCGGTGATTCCTTCTAGTCCATTTAAGTTTTGAAAAGTAGTGTAATCTCTATGATTTCTGGATCATATTGAAGCCACAGTTTCGTTGCATTGTGTACACAATAGGCAATCACGGGTTAACTGCAATGTAGAGAAATAAAGACATAAAGAAAGAGAAAATGAAGCTTCTTACAAATAGAGCCCTGGGTGTTGTGTAATGAACTTTCGTTCACTCTTCAGGGAAGCATGCGCAAGTCTTGGTGTCAACATCCTTAACAAAGAACAGAGATAATCACAGGTCACTCTGATTAATCACATGTCACGAGTCTGTGAAAACAATAGCGATATTTTTAGTTAAATGACTAAATGTCATAGTATTTTGGTGGAAATTTAAATAAGTACCTCGAAAACACTTCAAGGTCATAATTGCTGAGATGAAAGCATAAATTTTTCACGTACGCAATCATTTCGAGCAGGGTGACGAAGTTTATTACGGTATACTGCAGAAACGACACTCTCTTCACATGTATCGCGTAAATTTTCTAAAAAGAACTAGAAGTACCAGCATTGTGATGACCATAAAAATTAGTGCTGCACGAGTGTGCTCAATACCACAGTTGCTGTGACTATTACCGTGACAATATATCGTAGTCACATGCACAATCGTTTCTCGCGTGATGACGAAGTCAATGTAGTTAATATTTCCTACTTGCAGTCCATACCTAATTTTAATAAATAACAAAGGTAATTGATCGGACGTCCGATTTCCAATGTAGATGCCTGCAATGTAGCTACCTGGATGCGGAGCGCTTCACACTGTCTTGTTCACTTCTAATTACAATTCGAAGCCGCGTTCCGCAATAGGTTGTATGCAAAACGAAGCCCCATGCAACATTGCAAATGTTTTCTCACGAGTCTCAGCCACGTATTCAAAAGTTTTCTTTTTCTTTTTTTTCGTAATACAAGCGCCAAATTTCATTTCGGGAGATGGAAAGACGCCTTAATTGTCGTGTTTTCACACCGCTTAAATGAAAGCCAGTTTCTGCGATGCCCCCAGGTGTTGATACTTTGGTTCAAATCGAGGGAACGAGAAAGTAGCCAAAAATAGCCAAGTAGCCAAGACGTTTTTTTTCTGGCGTCAGCGGCCTTATAAAGTAGCCAAATTTGCGCAAAGTAGGCAAACCGTTCAACCCTGTTTTGTGCTCACAGGCGCCACTTCACGGTGCCTGTTACCGACAGCAGGTGGTGGGGACAACGTTGGCTCTCGGAGACAAAGTGTGCACGTACCATCGGCCAAACCGATCGAATGCGAACGTCCCTTAAGATCTGTGCTTCCTCGGAGAAGCCACTCTACTAGCTTTCTCGTATGACCGACATCAGAATACACTGCCGCCTTATCGTGTTACATGCACGAGGAGGACATTATCTTACTTTCGTACAGCAAAGCGAATACGGACAGCCAAAGGAAGAACTAAACCGTCCATAACAACACGTCACGACGGACGTGAGCGGCTCCATTCTGCGCATTGCTGCGCGGAAACACAAAGGAAGGAAAACGAGGGGCGTCGTGTTACAGCGGGGCTTTTAAGCTTTTTCGTTACGCCGCGTTTCATGACCTGAAAATTATCATCATCATTGAACGGCACGTGCTCTCTCCACCCTCTTCTTCACCTTAGTCCTTCTCTTCACCTTCTGCTTCGCTCCAGGAACACGTGCGTCGATTTGTCCGGCGGGTGATCCAATAACTCTGACGGGCTCTTCCTTCCTTCTTCTCTTCTTCCTCCTCTTCTCTTCCTCCTTCTTCTCTTCCTGTCTTTTTTCTTTCTTTCTTTTTTTCTAGTAACATCTCTTTTTTCTATCATCTTTTACTCCCCTTACCCCCTTCCCCAGCACAGGGTAGCCAGCCGGTCCAAGAACTGGCTAACCTCCCTGTCCTTCCGCTTGTTTCCCTTCCTCCTCCTCCTGACGGGCGAGAGAACGAGTACAGAGAGACTGGCAGAAGGAAAGAGATAGAAAGACAGAGAAAAAGAGAAATAGATACATAGATAGGAAGAAAGGAAGAAAAAAGATAAAAAGGGCAGTGATAGAGTTAGAAATAAATATATACAAAAAAGAGATATAAAAAAATTGAGAGCAAGCGTCGCCACCTATAGTATTTTATAGCAGGGGGTACAGGAAGGGAAGGGATGGGGAGGAGCAGGGAAATGAGGAGGTATGAGGGTAAAGCATGGCATAGTTTTGTACAGTATAGTACTGCAAAAGGGCATGAAAGAAAAGTGAGAGTGAGGAGCAGGGAGAGGGGGGAAAGCAACGCCACCAACTCCTCAGGCATCTATAGTGCGTAGCTGCCGCAATTTTTTTTTGTTAATCGAAAAGACGTGAGCAACAAAAGCAAACATGCTCAATTTTTGATCATTATACTACACCCTCAAAGAAATGTGGGGCATTTTAGAGCTTCGCCTGCAAAAGTAGAACGCGATGGCGTAAAAGGGCCCCCCTTCACCTCGCCTTCTCCATGGCTAGCGTGGCTTCGCTTCTCGGAGGACAACTCAGCCGTGCCGGAAGGAAAGGAATGTCTGTGCACGTAACATAGGCCCTTTCAAACTATTCGAAAATGCGTACTGCAAGTACAGTTGCGAAGTGCCCACTTCGTCATAACTCTGCCTGTTACCAATTTGCAAAGTACGCACTACGCGTCCGTAGGGCAACACGTGGACCTGTGCAACTGCCCACTTTGTTGATCCTATTGCTAATGATGATGATTAATTGTGGCTGAACGTTTTTACAGCGAAAGCTGTATATGGCTAGGAGAAACGAAAAACCGTTCGGCATCTGTGTCACGAGCGGTCTCCATTGGCTGCGCTATCCGTTACGTCGTTCTGAGCGTCGTACCCAAGCTCGCGCGCCATTGGCGTGCGAGCTTGGGTACGACGCTTGCAAGGTCAAACGCTTGCAGCCACGGCGCGCCCTCTGGCGCGCCAAAGAAACGGCGTTGCGGGCAGAACAGCGTCGACGTGATTGCGGGAGCGCGTTCGCCGGAGCGAACGCCCGCTTTGGGCGAGAGTTTCTCCAGCGGCACTTTGGCTTCGGCTGCGACGTCTGTGGCCGCCTGTGCTCCGACCACAACCTGGCAACGATAATTGTGGAAGGCTTCAGTGCAGCGTCGGGTTGAACCCACTGCTAAACACTGGGGCCGCACATTTCAGCTTCGCTGGTTAACCATTTGTACGGAGTGCTTGGGCGGTGATTTTTTTCATGGGTAGGCCTTTAAACCACTCACTCTTTGCGCAACGCATGTTTTTTTTTTTTACTCCTGGTAAAATTCTACGCTTCTGTCACGCAATATTGTTATTGCGTATATGCAAACGTAACGATATTACATGTGTTAATGACACTCTTCGCACTTCTTAACGTTAATATAGTGTTTCTTTTTTTTTCTTTTTTGATGTAAATTCGTGCACAGGCAGGGCTCTGTCCGGCTGAAACTGTAGTTTTTGACAAAAGTAATTTTTAGCTGTACAGCCATATGTATGAAATACAACCGTGATGAGACCATCGGTTCCGCATGCCTGTCTAGCATGCGAGTTTTCCATAAGCGTACCCCTTAGTAAGAGCAATCTCGACAGGCATAGAATTCCACTCTTCATGAAAGGCACTGCTCTATTACCTTTTTAGAACAGAGTGTTATTTGAAACTTCTTCCCCAGTAACGCTCGTTCTACGCTTGTAGAGTTCTACGCTTGAGCATTTTGTTCGCTACGTATGTACATTACGCCCATTTGTAATCAGTACCATGAAAAAATAAACGGGCGGGGCTCTGCGGTAAAACACCTGCTGCCACGCAGAAAGCATGGGTTCGATTCCCACTCGAAACGCAGATTTCTATCATTATTTATTTATTTGCATCTATTTCAATTTTCGCTCACGAACAACGCTGTTTTCTCGCTCACAACCAATGACCCCGACGCCGCCCACACTGGGATTTATGCGAAACGAGCAATTAAACGCTATCGCGTTAAAACGCTTGCCAATAAGAACATGCTGCTCCACAATTATGAACACTGCTTTTCTTCGTTGTGCATGAACTCGCTGTCTGTGATTTAGAGTGTGTGCAATCTTCAACACTTCTATATTTTAAAGAAAGAAACGAACAAAAAGACTAAACACTGAAAATAAGTGAACCATGCGCATGCATTTGCCACGTACCTTGGTCTAAGGGCAGGCTTGACTAAATAAATAGACTTGTACTGAAAACTAGACTTTATCAAAATGTGAACATATTTGAGTAAGGCCACCACACCATAACAAAGGCGCAATTGCAGGTGGTAGAAAAAAAGCTAGATAAAAGGGAAAATCAAGACATGAGATATACGTACACACAGAAAACACTTATTTCTGACAATATACCATGACCACAGGCAGACAGATTAACACTAGAATTCGCAGAAATCTACATTTTTAGGTATTTGTCGGTGGATTAGCCAGTGCATATGACCAACGAAGGACCTGCGAAGGACTGCGAATTAAATACTCAGCGTTGCTCAGTGCAGCATATCTTCTGTTGACGCGTTCTCTGATCAACTCCTCGCTATAGCTTCTCTTTCGTTAACAAAAACCTGAGGGCCCAAACTCCTTAAATGCAAATATCACTCATAGAATTATAATACCTAGTATTAGGTACCCTCAACTTCGGCTCGGGCGGATGCAACAGTACTGCACGTCAGCGAAGCATCGCTCGAGAGAACGTGGTAATGAAGAAGCAGTCAATATGCAATGGCCCGTTTGCCGCTGTACGGTTGTGGGCATCACCGGCTCTCTCGTTTACGGTCTCATGCAACCAAACAACAAACACTTGCTAAATATTCTGAGTTTAGCAAATATACAGCGTAAAGCAAATTATTTATTCCTGGAAAACGAAAATGTTTATAAAGATTCGCCTGTTCCATTGTATTTATGATGAACAGTGGCGGTTTCTGCAAAATATTTGGGAAAAAGAACTATTGCGATGCTTGCCTAGTTTCCTGCAATCGTGTGCTTCAAGTCATAGTCATTTAAAATAGATTATCGCGGCAGATGTCCCGGTAGCAGACTATTACGGCGGCGAATGCCTGCACAGACTTGTAACGCGTTCTCACGCAGACATTGATAAGGACCAGAATTTAACGGAAAAGCTTGTCGAGAGGCAACAGGTTTATCT
>JALIZH010012046.1:0-64026 GCA_030522465.1 Rhipicephalus appendiculatus
ATGACATTCATAGCCGATTGTTCGGTCAATTCCACGTCTCGAACTGTGGGTGTGATGCAAGGCGTCCGCGTCTAATCTCAGCTTTCCTCTTCCGCGGGCTTGTGGATGGGAACGACGGTGCCATTGCCGTTCACGCGCCCATTCCCGTTTACTCTCCCGACTGGCAGCTTCTTCCGGTGAGCGCTCCAGTTTCCTCATCATGGAACATTCGAGAAAGGCCGCCGAGCGCGCGCACCACTCTATATATGTATTTTTTTTTTTCGTTCTTCTGAACCATCTGTGAGGTGAGCGCCCTCACATCCACATCGCAAGCCGTGTTAGGCCGATAGCCCCGAAAAATCTACACCAAGAAGAGCCCGACTGTCAAAAGCACCCGTGCAAGAAACAAGAAATCATATTAGGAGGCAGCGTGTAAGTTTCATACTTCTCGGGACGGGGAAGATTCAAAGACGCGCGGAAAAGTTCGTTAACGCAAAGGTAAGGTCCCGAGCATAGCTTCTACATGAGCGACCCATTACTGGAATGCCAGGAATGAACTGTGGTAATGATTATCGCGTCTAAGGTTAGCTGTTAATACATGCCGACGGGGTGCCCCTCATGCCTGTTGATATTTGCTCTATGTACCGCGGTAAATGTTTCTTTACGGTTGCAAAACGGGCTTGATACATAGATTATGAGTGCTTCTTTTTCCCTGCATAAAGTTCCTAATTCCGCCGGCTTGCTCAAGTAGGTGATGGTGCAGCTGTTCCGTCCTTCGTTGCGAGAATTGAAAACACCTTGTGGCGTGAGGTGAATTTCCCTGCAGGCTATGCTGTTAGAAGGGAAGTGGGCCAGAGATTGCTTGGTATAACCACGGAGTTCGCAGCATTGCTCATGTATTGCCACATGGTGTCCACATAGAAGGCTTTTTCAATGGTAGCAGATTAAGACAGACCTCGTCAATGAACCGCCCATCAGTACATCTGTTACAGCTGGAGACCCAACTAGCGAAACTTAATACTTATCACTATGGCTGGCATCAATGAGCATATACCACCAATTCTTTTCATAAATGTTTTGACACTAGTTTCTGTTACCAATGCCATTTTTTCTCAAAGCATTCTCAATTTATCAGAAAGTTTCATTACTGCATGACGTAACCAACCAGTAGAGCCGTTATATGGCAATAATGAAAGCATAGTTTTTTTTTGTCGTAACACGACCTTGCTGTTTTCTTCTGTTACACTAAAGCCAATTATAACTTCAAAGTAAAGATGAGGTCAAGTTGCACGGAATTCATTTTACTCTTATTTACACAGTATACGATTGCACTCACGTTACATAATTTTTTAGCTATGCTTTCTTCTTCTCGTCGAATAATCCTGCTCTTCCGAAGTTAACCGCTGTAGTAAAAACGCATTCTCAAGATACTTTGCTCCTATTAGCGCTCTGTGTGAGTGTGTTTATTGCTTTCTGGTCTATTGCTCTCGGCCGCTGTATTTCTGGTAATATGAACCAACTAGCCAAACGACACCTTTTGACAAGATTAACCTCCTTTTAAAAGTTCACTGAAGTTTGTGCGGCGTAACCACCTTTTCTGATGCCCTATGTTTTGCTGCGCTGTCGCGTGGTTCTCGTGTATTCCCAACTTGTGCATTTACTTGGCCGCTTGGCAAAATGCTGTTGTGTAACTCTTTTATATAAATTTTGTGGCGTCCTGTCTACAGGAAATGCCGCACCCCAAACAGTACCACAGCAGCTACCTGGCGGAGTCACTTATGGGCCATATGGTAGGTTTGTCATATGTCGAATTATATTATGATAAAGCCGTGCATCTTATCTAAAGCGAAAATGGTATACTCCCAGGGTGTGCATTTTCTTGGGCGCTTGGCAAAAGGCGGTTGTGTAACTCTTTTATATAAATTTTGTGGCGTCATGTATACAGGAAATGCCGTACCCCAAACAGTACCAGTGCAGCTATCTGGCACTTTATGGGACATATGGTAGGTTTGTCATATGTCGAATTATATTATTAAAAACCCTTGCATCTTATCTCAAGCGAAAATGGTGTATTCCCACATTGCGCATTTTCTTGGCTGATTAGCAAAAAGAGGCTGTGTTACTCTTGTACATAAATTTTGTGGCGTCCTGTCTACAGGAAATGCCGCACCCCAAACAGTACCAGTGCAGCACCCTGGCGGAGTCGCATATGGGCCATATGGTAGGTTTGTCATATGTCAAATTATGTTATGATAAATCTTTGCATCTTATCTCAAGCGAAAATGGTATACTCCACCCTTGTGAATTTTCTTGGCTAATTGGCACAAAAGAGGCTGTGTTACTGTTTTACATAGATTTTCTGGCGTCCTGTCTACAGGAAATGCCATACCCCAAACAGTACCAGTGCAGCACCCTGGCGGAGTCACTAATGGGCCATATGGTAGGTTTGTCATATGTCACTTTAAATTTATTTTGTTTTCTTTGATTTTATTGTTACATACTACAGTCAATGTGGGCTATCGCAGGAGTGGGTTATCTTTACATCGACAAAGAACACAAAGGAAATGCAACAATGCAAGGTAAAGAAAAAGAAAACAAAAACAAGAATATAACTCTTAAAAAACAAAGCGCGAATCAACACATCCGTGCAAGAAATTTTTTAACTGCAACGATGTAGTTGAACCAGGTAATACATTCCATTTTATAGGGTGCCGGAATAAGCTGAATTTACATACGTTAACACGTGGTTGGAACGATGTCAGGTTGACCTTGTGGGTTGCAATTTCTCGGGAGACAGATATTCGTTAGGTAATGTGTAGAGTGAGGTATTAACAAGAATATGTAGCAATCTTAGGCATTGTACGTCGCGTCGCTGGGACAGTGTTTGTAGACCTAGCGTATCAAGGTGAAAGGAGGATGAGAAATCCCAGTCATAACGACGGAAAATGAAACGGATGTCTTTCATTTGAATGGATTCTAGCGCGTTAATGTCCGACACTTTATGAGGGATCCATACGGGGCAGGCATACTCGAGGATGGGATAGACTGGCGATTTATATGTTAGCAAGTTTGGTTCGCGTGAAGCATCTTTTAATGTGCGATTTAGATAGCCCAGTTTCTTTAAAGCTTTATTCAAGGGTATTCGATATGTTTAGATGAAGACTTGTTGGTAGTGAAAAGGAGGCCTAAGTACTTGTAATAGGACACACATAAAGGAGTCATTGTAAGAGCAATTGAACAGAGAAACAGAGGGCCTGCCGCGGTGCTCTAATGGGTGTGCTGCTCGACAGCTGACCCGCGGGTGGCGGGGTGGAATCCCGGCCGTGGCGGCCGCATTTTTGATGAAGGCGAAAATGCTTGAGGCCCGTGCGCATAGATTTAGGTGCACATTAATGAACCCCAGGTGGTCAAAATTTCTGGAGCCCTTCACTACGGCATCTCTTATAATCATAACTTCGTTCTGTGACGTTAAACCCCAACTGTTGCAATTATTAGAGATAAAGAGTTGTGTTTGCAGAAGGAAACAGTGACTGTTTTTGCAAAGTTTATATTCATGTGACATTTGTCGAACCATGCGAAATATTGTGCAAAAAAATCATTCACTCAAATGATTCTGATATGATGATAAGGTCTTGCAGATTACATAAAACATGGGTTCTCAGACTTCCTACTATTCAGGAACCCCAACGTCTTTTCCAGAGTGCCGCTGAACCCCTAACTTTTTCTCGATCATGAAGACAATCGAAATCGGAATGTGGGAGAGGAAGGGGGGGGGAGCAGATGATAACGTTTCTCGACGAGCGCAACCACCGTATTAACATTGCCCGCGCTAGCATGTTCTCTTTTCTTTAATATGAAAGGCTATCGCCATTGTTTAATACCTAGACTTACAATCCCCCCTCCCCCACCCCCCACCCCCCGTCCCCACGCTGCTCCACGAGTCGCACGTGGCACCCGCCGACCATACACTGCGTCGTTCAGGCACCGTGCAGCGTAAGCAATTTGTTCACGCGTTCCCGGCGTGCGGAGCCAGTTTTATTTTATTGCGATAGCAATTATATGAACAGTCTCGACGGGTTTTTTTTTTTTTTGCAAAATGAAAAAAAGTGACAGTTTCACCGCAAGGGCAAAGGAATGAATGCGATAGCATCAAATTGGACTGTCACGCGAAGAATGCCAAGCAGAGTGAAACGTGCACCACGCTGCTCAAGCATAAAGGACGCACAAAAAGAACACACACAGGACGAGCGCGAACAACATTTACAACTCGACACTTAACGCGCTGCTCAAACATAAAGGACGCACGAAACGTACGCGCAGGTATACACACGATGAGCGCGAACTAACAAATGTCACAGTTGTTACTTCATTGCGTTTGAACAGCGAGCTACTTTCGCAAATGGGGCCTCTGCAGCGAGCCAAGCGACCTTCGTGCGCTGTGTAACATCAACGCAATCTTTCTGGTGAAAGCATAGGACGTACAAACCACCCCCATCAAGAGATAACCGAGCACGCGCATCGCAACGAGCGGGGCTTCGACCTCTCAACAACAAATCGGAATTCCTTCATATCAGAGTCGTGTCGAAAGACAAAACAGACATCTCTATCACGCTTCCTGCGGGCCCAATTAGACAAACGGAGGAGATCAGGGTGCTAGGCCTACACATTCACCAACAGCTCCGGATTGAGACAACACGACCCAACTGAGAAAGATAAGAGACCAGGTGGCTCGCATGATCCGCAGGGTCTCCAACAAGAGGAGAAGGCTAGCGCGCGCTTTTGTAACCAGCAGGGTCATGTACTCTGTCCCTTACCTCTACCTCCGCAAACATGAGGAAAAAAAATCGACGCAATCATTAGGAAGACGAAAAGCGGGCTCTTGATCTTCCTATCTCTACATCCAACAGCCGTCTCAAGGCTTTCGATATAATTAATTCCTATCAATAGCTCAGTGAAGCCCATTTTCTCAACCAGTACACATGGTTGGTCCAAACAAACTTTGGCAAAATCTGCTTGCGCGACTGCATGTAAAACATGACATCCATCAACAGGAGCGGGTCAAGTTGCCAGAACTGTGGCGCACTGCCTTCCTGGCTCGGCCACTACCCACTAAAATGGACAGAGATAAACACACCGCACGACGTGAAGCGCGCGCTCGGGCGCTGGAACTACAATATGGACATAAGCCAGGTGTCCATAGTACGTAGACGTTTTCGAATTTCAGGCGCGATGTGGTATCGGGCGACGAGCTCGCGCAAAGCGCACCCGTAAACGCACACTCGAAGCAATGTGCGAGTGCGCGATGTGCGCGAAAGAAAACCGCACAATCTCCGAAGATGGCAATAACAATCCCTGAATTAAGTGCCAGTTAGATTCAGCGGCTTAAATATATACCACCCTAAGTATGCGACAAAAACAGAACAAACCAGCAAAACGATGTCAAGTTAGCAAAAATGCACAGGCACTCGTTCCGGCGCGATGATGCAGCCTTGTGCGGAGTTCACTTGAACGCAACCAACATCGCAACGCTAACCGCGGTATGAAATATGTGAGTGTGAACATCCAACAACGACAGCTAGGTCTCACAAACACAAGGAATCAAAGCACAAAGTTGCTTCAACATACAACCGTAATTGGATGTAAAAATGCGAGACAGCGAGCAATCACTACTGCAGTCGTCGCATGCACGCGCCGCTTTACGTACTGATTCAGGTAGTCGAAACACGATTTCAAGCGAAGAATTGAGTCAGCGAAAACGGAAGGCGAGACAGAGCTACAACTTTATTCCTTTAACTGCGGTCACCCACGCTTGTGTACTTTCTCTCTCGTATGACTTGTGCGGGAACTGATACAGTTTTACAGGCGGATCGCGTGCCTTGGTACTGTCTGCACTGCTGTGGCACACAGTAATACTTAGGACCTCGCTTCCGCTTACGTGGGGTCGCTTCTACCATCGCGGAAATGCAGCTTCGCAAAGCAAGCCTCTCGGTTCAGCGTGCTAAGCTCACGGCACAACGTCTAAGCTCCCCGCACCGACCGAAGAGCGCGTGCGCACGCGTGCCGCCGCTGTCGGTTGTCGGTGAAACAGGCGCGCCCTCCTCCGCGCTTATCCCCAGTTTCACCATCGCTTCTCTCCAGAGCCGCAGCGCGGCGCTGTCATCGCTCCGCAAACTTCAGCTTTGGTTCCCTATAGGGCCGCTGCTATTCGCGAAAGAACAGAGGTGCATGAGTTAACCTTTAGAGCGCATACTGCAACACAGGGTGAGGAGGTCGCCATTGCCCTTGCGGCCGCTCACAGTAAATCCGGAGGCATCATTACGGATTTGTGCCGAGCGCGTGGTAATTACGTAGCTACATGTCACCCTTAGATGACACAATACTGCGCAACTGCATAAGGGACACGGACCCTCATCCGAAACGTATTATATCGACACCGGGCCATCAGGGATTACGGGGAAACGAGGCTGCAGATGCAGCTGCCCTAGAGTTCATTTCCGGGTTACCTCCATCAATTCCGGTGGACACGGACGGCGATGGTTACCTATCCTCCGCTATAAGGATAATTCTTGAATGTTATAAAGAAAGTCATCGCCGCTACCCTCCCCTCGCACGGTGGTTGAAGAAAGCAGACGAGCGCATTCTGTTGCGACTCAAGACTAATTACGCTGTGTCCTGCAATAATAAAACATTTCGACCCTAACGTCACAGGACAGTGCCAGAGCTGTGGGGAGGTGGCGGACATCTACCACATGGTGTGGGCCTGTCAAAATAACACATCCCTTACTGCCCACCCAAAACCTACGCGAGAGGACTGGGAGGCGGCCCTGCTCGGCTGCTCAAACATTGAGGCCCAGCAGGCCTTGTTACAGAGAGCTAGGGCGGCGGCTTCAACCAATGGGGCCCCGGAATAGAGACTCCACCCAGTCTGTAGGGACCTCTTACAAGGTGCAACACGTCTCTTTATTTGTTAATGCTTTTCACCACCACCAACTATCAAGCGTGCTCTTCGTGCCATGCCACTGGTAATGTAGAGAACATGCTGAATTTCTCCCAAAATTGGCGTACCGCCAGCGGGTAAGTGGTTTATATAAATAGCTTTGTGTCAGCCTACACATAAAGGCAACTAAGTTAGTACAATAAGGCTAGCATTGCTTTTAAGAAATATGTACGCGTGCGGGTAGGCATGTTGTTGTTTCGTTTGTTTCCTTAGTTTGTTCCATGCAATGTACCCATGTCACACATGATCATGTAGTTCAGTTTGCTCCCGAAAAGACCAAAATAGACCATAATTTGTAAAAGCATTCAGCCATGCCAACAAAATGACAATGTTGAATTCATATATGGCTGCGCATATTTACTCACAGATATCTGAAAACTAACGTATTTTTCTGGAATTATGATTAGCAACTTGTCGGCATAATAACAAAACTGAATTGTACCAATACTTCTATTTTACATAATTAGTAGAGCGATGTTAACAATATTTCCATGAGAGCGAGTGTTATCCGCAACCTAATAATTTCTTAATCTTTACTTCCTCACTTCATGGCTTATGCATAATTACCACATAGAAAATTAATCCCAGCACCATGGCTGCAAAGTCAACTGAAATTAGGCAATTACATGCTTAAAATGCAAAAAAAAAACTTAGGCAGATCCCAAGTACCATGGGAGTCGATGTTATGCGAAGCATGCGGAGGTAAGGTGACTAGGTGGTAATTTTTTTATTGAGCGAACGTTATGAAATGACGCTAAAGATACGCAAAAATGGTGCACGCGCAGACATATGTTGAACAGTCGCATTTGTTTCATATAGCCAGTTGTTTACAGTTGTGTAACGTTGCCAACAGAACATGGGTATTGCCAACACCAGAATCCATAAGCTGACATGTAGCTCTTGTGCTTGCGAGGGTGGTAGCTTTGGATAGTGCTACGTAAACCAACTACAGTGGATGGAGCTTAAATATGCAATTGACGTTAACCCGACATGACTCCTTCGTCACAGCAGTACATATGTAATGTTATTAAAACCAGATAGCCAATACTGCAACCACAATGGACGTTTCACCAACATTACGCCTGCATAGGGACTTTTTTTTCAAAGAAGTTTCGAGACCTGACGATTGCCACGCAGAATGCTTGGGTTCGATTCCTGCTGGGACTCTGGTTTCTATTCTTTGTATTCGTCAGTTTAACGCCGCCGATGTCAGTTTTTCTTAACGCTTTCGCATTTAAAGTACCACTGTCAGCGCCACCGATGTCCGTTTTTTTTAACGCTATCGCATTTAAATTACCAATGTCTGTCCGCGCTGTTCCTGGGTAGATATAAATTGTGAAACACGTCTGGCGCATACCCGCATACCACGCCCCGTGGTATACGGGTATGAGCGACACGTGTCTGGAGAAATGAGTTTGACGCTGTGCTCGACGAGATTTTCACGTTATTCATGTCACGACCAGCCAGACATATTCGTCGAGTCCTCCTACCCTCCCATATTAACTTAGGTCGACCTCAAGTTAAGGAGGCGAGCATCCAGACGTAGGCGGCTAGATAGATAGATAGATAGATAGATAGATAGATAGATAGATAGATAGATAGATAGATAGATAGATAGATAGATAGATAGATAGATAGATAGATAGATAGATAGATAGATAGATAGATAGATAGATAGATAGATAGATAGATAGATAGATAGATAGATAGATAGATAGATAGATAGATAGATAGATAGATAGATAGATAGATAGATAGATAGATAGATAGATAGATAGATAGATAGATAGATAGATAGATGCTCAAAGTGCTTGCAGTACGCAAAGCAAGGCTTCGCATCTAAAATTCCTATAAATAGTGGCTGGTGGGTTGGTATTTAGATCCGAGGACTTGGTATGCGATGAGGTTGAATAGAAAGTGACCAGGCAGTATAGAGCCTGTAAAGCAGTCAGGACTTATGTTCATAGTTAAACAAAGGATGAAAACAAAACCCCAATACACATAGAAATAAAAATGAAGGGAACAAGACGACGCAGTACTAACAACTCAAGTTTAACACGTGTTTGGCTTTTTAGTCACGTTCGTACTCACTCTTCCACTGCGTGATTCTTCAATCTTGTAATTTCTTTAGTATATGTGCATATATTTCGGTGGTTTGTATTAAACTTCAGTTGCGAGTAGTGGGTCACCTTCTGCCTTTCAGTCACATTTTTTTTGTGCTCCGGTTTTTTTTTCCCACTTCCTTTAACTGTGAATACACATCAACTTGCCCGACTGTCCATTTTGGGATTGAGTTTGCGGAATACAGCCGGTTTCAGTCAGCGCCTTTTTTAAAGAATGCGAAATTTTCCATTGCACACGCTATTGGAAAGGTTGCAAGCAGTATCATGCATAACACTTTGCATCAATAGTATTTGGGATAAATAGTATTTGCCAGTATTTGCCCTAATGCTGTAAGATGTACGAAATGTTAAATATAGTGTACATTGAGGCTCAGCGGAGTGTTCCCACAATACACTGCCTTGTACAGTACTCAAGGATTGAAACATGACGATCTAGGGCTAAGTAATGCACATACTTTTGTTTCCACCGCCTTCAGTACGAGTCACACCGGCGTACTTTCAACTTGAATGCATAGATCAATCAGAGCCAACTTTACCTTTAGAGACCAGATTTATTGTGACACGAAGTGCTTATTTCGAGCAATTGCTTATACTAATCGTCATACTAAAAAATTTGATGTCGCATTTGGACCGTGAGTACTGTTCACAAACAAGTGGGCGAGCAATTCTTACTGCTTTGCCAGAAATATGTCCACGAAAATAGTACAAAAAGAAGTTAATTATGCTGTCTGTTTCCACAAAAATGGCCATCTTGCCAGAGGCTCACACTTGACTATACTTATCGCAGACTCTCTTACAAAACACAAAAAAATATATACAAAATTGAGGTGCATCTAAGTAATTCCTTTTGAACTTTTCACTTAATATACAGAGAGCGAAAAATACACGAAGGTAAAGAAATGCGCAACAGTACCACAATTGTACCCTTGTCCTGTGTACCACCACTCGGGCACTTTTTGTTGTCAGTGAAGTGAGTATTGTAGTGTAAACAGGCGCGATTTTTAGTAAGAAGGATTCACCGTGTAATTAAACGCATTTTCGGCGGATGAAAATGCTTGAGGCACGCGTACTTAGATTTAGGTGCCCGTTAAAGAGCCCCAGGTGGCCTAATTTTCGGAGCCCTCCACCATGGTGTATTTCATAATCATATGGTGCTTTTGGGACTTTAAACGCCAATAATTATTATTACTTTGTATTTAAACACGCGGAACACTAGCTTCTTGATGAACCACAGCTGCTCTGTTGAGAACTGAAGATTGGTCGACTTGGTTTTGATTCATGGCAAAAATAAACAGTGCACTTGTAATGCCGACAAAGGAAGACCTACAAACAATACTAGCGATTTTACCTTGTCCGAAATTGTGTCAACAGTCAGACTACTGTGTACCAAACATAAACACTAAGGTAATATGTAAAACAAAATAACGAGAGGGAAGAAACAAGGTAATTCAACAACGACGTTCAACAGCTTCAACTTACTTATATCAATGCGATTAAGTTAGCCTTGCACAACTGAAACACCTCCTAAAGGCTATAAATATGCACATGTAACCCTGACAAGTTGCAGTGCTGATATGTGATATATGAAGTGACAATACTATAAAATGCATGTGCTTCACAAAACATACTGTCACTAAGCCATGTCACATCATATCACCATCATAATGTCTCTTTAATATGATTCATTGTTTCTAGCAAAATTAATACAAGCTAATGATACAAGTAATACAAGTAAACGAGCCTTTAGGCACCAAGAAACAGTGCTCGGCTGTGTGGTCAATTGCCTTGCGAGAAATCCCGTTATCATAAGTTGAATGTTCTTGCTATGCTCATGATTGTGTCGGATCGTTAATTTTCGGTAATGGGTTTTGTTAATGAACTGCCTGATAACCTCGTATTTATGCATTTCAATTCGCCATATTACTGTACTACCTGCTTTCTCCGTAACTTTTATGATAATGCCCTTTTCAGAAAGTCGTGTTCTACTTCAGCTTTATCGCCTTGTATATCTGTGTCTAGTTGGGTTCAGAATCTTCTTTGAGACTGGTTTTATGCACTGATCAATACATAAAAGTAGTCTGATGGAAACACCTTGGCTTTGGGCACACTGGCTGTTCAAACATTTTAAAAAATACATTATATTTCACTTTAATCTACGCACCAACATTCGAACGCAATGACTATGAGTGGAGCGGGTTGCTTACTTTGTTTTGAGAATCCTGGTACCTGAGACCTGTGAACCGAATGTACCTTTTTATGCTAACAGCTCAAGCAAAAACTAAACTTTGTCGGTAGGTAAAAAGGAGAGAGAGCGGCATGACTATTCCTCCTGCCAGCATAACCGCTTTCATCACTACTGTGAAATCCGAAAGTCCAGCTTTACTGATTCTTTCATTCCGCAGTTCCGCTACATTAAATTCAGCTAAGATATAAAGTTCAGAATACTCGTCATCTTTGTTTTCATTTCTAACACTATTTCTAAAAGAGGTTTCAATCTGAACCCACAGCATCTTTAGCAGGGTGTGTCCGCATAAGATCGAACATGAGGTCCCGGTCACGATTCCCGATTTTGATGAAATTTACTGTAGGCCTTGGCCTTACGCCAATACAGTGGTTTCGAAGTTAGTTTCGTGAACTAAAATTATGTTGGCCTGATAAAATATCTACAATTTTTCTCGGCATTAAGCGCTTTTCAGCCAATTACGCAATTTCTGTACTTTGAGAGCATTTAAGTAAAAAGCAGTGCAGGCGGTCTTCATGGCCATTCCTAATTTTGATGAAGTTTACTGTATCAGGAGGTTTGGAGCCCAGAGCTGCCATTTTGAAGTTAGTTTCGCGAAGTTAAGTTTGATCGCATGAAAAAGATATATATACACGTATTGGCCGCAAAAAAACAATTCCCGGCAATTCAGTAATTTCAAAATTTTGAGTGCACGTAACTAAAAAACAGTGCACGTCTGGGCCTCAATGTCTATTCCCATCAAAGAAGAAGTGAAAGGGAGTGTTATGTGCATATCATACCCCTTTGCTTTCAAAGGAATTTCGAGGGAACAAATCGCGACCATTTTAAACGGTAAAAAAAACACCTGTATTTATGGAATTCATTCTTCTATCCAAGTTTAACAGACTATAAAATGACTTGGTGAATATTTAGTTTATCTGCACTTTGTTTCTTTTTAAAAATATTTTTGATTATGCATGCAATTTTATAACTCGAAATTGCGCTCAAACGCACATGTTTTACAAAAAACACATCTCTATGACGTTACCAGCGACATTACTCGAGGTTACTCGTAGCCACGAGTTGAACACGACGTTGCGTTGAGCGACGAGTAAAGCCGCGTTGAAGTTCTGTGGCATTTCTAACTGTGATAGAACAAAAGATTCTTGATTTTGTGCAAGTTTATAACCCTTATCAATCAGCTAGGCTGAAGCACGAACGAGCAGCTGCACATTGTTAACAACAGTGCTGTTTTAATAGGTGTTCATAATTGCAAAGGTTCCTAATTTAGTTATATAGTAAGATATTATAATTTGGCGTTTAACCTTCTCTTCATCACATGAACGCTCCATGTATGCTTTGGAATACTTCTGATAGGGAAAACATGCGGGGAAGTAGAAAATGTTTAATCTTCGACTTTTTTTAACGAAAGGCTTTTTTCAACTAGGTTAAAGTTCATCGTAATTGTATGAAAGCGCCACATGTTTCAAAATAGTTTGACTGACAAACAACGAGCATGGTCGAGAAAGGTGTTAATAATGGCATCATTAATCACAAAGCTGAAGATGAGCAAGCTTTGTCACTCTAGATTTTTCTGGAAGCGCAATAACTTTAGGTGGAGGGACAGATAATGTAGTAACACTCGCGCAAAGCGTTGAGGCCTTTTTGATGCACTGTATGGCGTGAAAGAGCACAAGCTATGTACGGTGTGATCTTAAAGTCTTGAAGCATCATATACTCAGGCCATCCCGGATACCAAGGTACGCCAATGACTTCAGTTGTTGCTGTTTTTTCTCCACCTGTTTCACCAGCTCCTACAGTCATAGTAAGTCCTGGTAAGTCTGAGCTGCTGAGCTACACTACACAAGTCGAACTTGCACTTTGAATACAAAGTGCAAGTTTAGGTAGTTTCCAACAACACGAGCTTGATATCGGCGAGTTGGTTCATCGTGGTTATATCGTAGTTACAGCACGACAACGGTAGGAAGAAATAACATGGACCGGAAAGAGCTCTGACTCTCAACTACATTTATTGGAGGTGCTTCGGCCGCCTTTGTACGGGGTGCAAGATCAGTGTGCAGGTGCGACAACACGTGTATGACTATGGAAAACATTGTTAACTCAGAAATCAATGCTCTCTCTCGGAAATGTGAACAGGTGGTGTAATGATGCACCGATCCGTGGCCTTCCTGATAAAAAATGCTTCTATAATCCCTTTCATTCTTCTTTCTCGCTTTTTTTCAAAACCCTTGTTTCGTGAAAACCTTGTTTCGTGTTCTCGCGCATGCGCACTGACCTTGCACCCTCTACAAATGCCGCCGGAGCACCTTCAATAATTTCGATTCAAACGCAGCATTGTTTCCTCTCCATGTTGTTTCTTCCTACCGTTGTCGCGCTGTAACTACGATATGACTAGGTAGTCTGCCTCGACGCAATATAACGAACAAGGTCATTTAATTAAAATGGTAACATATTGGGCTTTTTCATAATACCACTATGTCAAACTTGTTCAGTGCGCATGTGTAATGCAGCGGGTATAGTTATTTGTTTTCATTTCGCGTCAGTAAATGGACCGAATTGTTTCTCGCAATACTACGTTCCTTTCTGCGTAACGGAGCTCGTAGGAAACAATAAAATACGCTCTCGACCGGAGATAAGCTTCCAATTAAAGTGGAACTTTCAGAAGAACGGTCGTTTTGTAGTGCAAGAGCAATCGTGGAGAGACTACCGTCGAACAACATCTGTGGGAGTCAGTGTTAAGTTGAAGCAGTTATGGTGCCGAAACGCAATAGGAACACATTATTTGGTATATGGAGGTTTGAGGAAGTGTTCGAAAGATGGGCGTTTACCTTAGTGATGTGCATACCGCTGGAGAGTACTTTCGCGCGAAGACAAAAGTAGACAGATGAGCTGAAGGCACATGTTAGTCCTACGTAGAGGCACAAGTGGCACGTCTCCCTCACCGTGGCGCAATATCTGCATGTGCCACTGTGACCGCCTTCACGCTATCATTGTAAGATGCCTGCTAGCTGCTAAGCTGGCGTTCATTTTGCCCAAAAGGAACAGCTCTACACGTTCTGCCACGTCAGCTTGTTACATACATATAAATTTCTAGCAAAACGTGGCAAGGCTATACCTTAGGGAATCTACCGAAACTTATTTCTGTTTCCCTACGCGATTTCGGAAACCCGAAGCCGTCAGTACACGAAACTTATAACATGCCTACTCCAATACCCGCACGCTTTGTACCGTTCGTGCAGTTAGGAGTAAGCCAGATGGATCCTAAAACTACGGATACATGCACTAAATGGCAAATGAACATTTTATGCAGAATGTACCCAATATGTACATAAAATATCATTGAAAATTATTCAATTTAAGCGCACGTGTGATGATATCAGCGCTAAGGGCAACGCAAGGTCACAAAATTGCTTATATAGTAATGTGCAATACTTAAAACATTGTTGTAGTAATGTCGGATGCACTGAGCAGTTGCTGATAATGTCATATCAGTGTATAACAACGTAATCAAAATCTGTACTAGATGTCAAAACATATATCATTACATGACAATATTCTAACGCCAACACGTCATATTACGTTCAGTTTCGGAATTTCGCTTCCGTATAACAGAAGTAATGTGGACTTATCTTACAGACTTCGTGAATAAGAAGCAAAAGAGCTGAATATGTTTATGTTTAAAGGAGCACTGACATAAAATTCCCACATGTCAATATTTTTGAATCTAAGAGTGGTTCTTGGACACCTATTAGAAATTCGGGACTAAAATGCAACGGAGGGTCGAGTAACTATCCGTTATATGTACTGGTTAATACGACCAGTATCGAGCACGATTGAAAACGGGGCCGCAAGATCGCCAATTTGTAGAGCTGGCAGCGCTTCCTCATGGTTTCTTCCATAACCTGACCCCGGTGATCGCATGGCCACCTAAAGAAGTCACGTGTGCTTCAGCTGGCATTTCTTCTATGCGCACACGTGCAGTCATGTTGTCACCAGCATCGCCGTCTTCGCCGTCAACAGTGTCAAGTGATGACGATGACAATGAAAGTGGCGTTTATTTTCGCATCAATGCAACGTGGATGCAAGCTACAACTTCAAGTTTCTACACTACTGTACTTGTGCATGTCCTGTGTGTTTCCAGAAATTTGCCTTCGTTTTAGTGAGGTCTGCACCAGCCAAAACTTAATGCGTAGCAACTATTATCCCGGTTTTCACTTTTAACGCACTGATCAAGTTCTCGTGGTAACTTCGACGTCTTATTTGCGTGCTGTAACCCGCTACGAGATACCCTAACTTCTGCTCAAGATATATTATAGCGCACATGGCATTTAGTCTTATGACAGTCAGGATATCATTGGCACATCAGCCATATAAATTACGATAAAACGGCAGTGCGCACCGGGTTAAGACACATACACGAAACACAAAAGAACGACAAAAGCGCCTTTTGTGTTTTGTGTATGTGTCTTAACCCGGTGCGCACTGCCGTTTTATCGTAATAATGACCAACCAACCAGCCCACAAGTACATTTTAAGCCATATAAAAAAGGCAGGCCTGATATGTCATCATCGCTAATGAAAAGTCTAAAGTGGCTCGAGTTGCTTGTAGCTTGGATACTTCATCAATAATTCCTCTTGCTAAAGGTCGGACAGAACCAATTATCAATTATTTCTTAACTTTGCTTAGTGTTCATGGTAAATAGATGAAGACCTTGGTCAGATGCCTCAATAAATACTGCCCGACATATTTTCAGGGAAAGTACCCCAGCCCGGGATCCCACCATACAATTCATGTAAGTAAAAATATATGTATTTTTTTTATTTCGGGGAGCTTATTTGTTGTTATTTATTATACTTGCCAATGCAACGTCGTCTACGCGCTGAGAATCACCGAATGTGTCAGGCCAGCGTTCACGCTTTGTGAACAGATTTGAAAATTAGCACTACACAAATTCTAGTAGAAGCTGGAAAACACCGCTTCTAAGCTGACTATTTGGGCGCACTATACCGCAGGTATGCTTAAAATACAGACCGCAGCAGCAATGACGTTTTCGGAGCCCATGGTGAACTTTTCGAACCCCTATTTTTTATTTGTTGATTGTGTCGGCGGAGCAATGAACAGATGAATAAAGGACGACGTCGATAGCGGCACGCAGTCCCATGTTATTGAGCGCGAAAACTAAGAACACCACTAAAGCAACGACTTGAATTTTGTTGGGTCAGGTGTCCACAGTTCTCCCGAAGGCAAAGCTAGGAGCGCATGCTTAGCGTAAGTCGGTGCCACATGGTTGCATGTTTCACACAGTGTACGGTTCACGTCCCGCCTAGATGGTGGTCACAATCCCTTGGGCTCTGGCGGCATCCTCAGCCCTTGGGCTGCCATTAGGGTGTCCTCAGGGCCCGTGATGAGCAACACGGCCTCCTACTACCTCCCATTCTGGATTTTCCGGCCTTACACATGATCCAGGTCCGCCCTTTCATGACAAAATCTACATTTGGCTAAACATTGTTCTGGATTAAAGCGATTATACGTCACCGGGGTTAGGTACATATTGTTTTGGAGGCGGCACCATGCCATCGCCGGCTCCTTTTTTAAGTTAGTGATGCCTAGGAGGAAAGTGGGCCCTTCCCCAGTCTATAGCAAAGTCCCTTGATCTGGAAAGTAGTGAAACTCGCCTCCGCGCGCGCATTTTCTTCCCCAATTCTCGTCAGATTTCTCCCCTCCGCAGGACGGCGTGGTGAGCACGGCGCGCTGAATTTTCCGCCGGCGCCCTGCAGCCGCATTAGTAATTTAGAATCCTTGCGCGCGCTTGTTTGATCGGCACCTTGAAGTATTAAATGAGAATTCGTCCCCTATGAAACAGTCGTGACGGAAGTAGGCTTCCGATAGAACATAGCGACAATCATTTTACAGCGAAAGCTGTTATGAGCAACGTTACTAGTTTATTCTAGTAACGTTCGTTATAAGATCACAACAAGGGCCGATTCTGGCGCCGTAGCTGTTCGCCGCCGCTGGTGTCCGTAACCACTATCGCGCGAAATAAAAAACTAAATAAAAAAATACGGAGGACAGAATGGGAATCGATCCCGGGCCCTGGACATGGAAGCCCAGTACTCTACCACTGTGCTACGTCGGTGCTTGAAACACCATTGCAAACTGACCCTATGCAGGCTTCACGTCGGGTAAGGAATCGCGTACCTGATAGGTCACACAGGATAGGCTGCACAAATTACGGCTGCTTTAAACAGCTTCTGTTAAAACTGTTTTCAACGGTCGGTGGCACTAGCAGCATAATCTTCCGGTTTCATTAATGAATTTGTGGGGCACTGTCAAAATACCACTGCGGCTTGCTCCAAACTGATCGGCATCAAACGACAACAGGTTATAAGTTGTAAATTTTAAACCTAGTCTACCAGTCGGCATTTCAAAAAAGGTTGTACAGAGCGAGGCAAAACGGTGACATAACAGAAAAAAGTGAAAGCTTAGCAATAAGGCCATTATGGAAGCCCACTTTTATATAAGTTCGTCATAGATACGGGGAATTTATATTCAGTGCTTCTTGTTTAGGAGGCCTTCCAATGCCACTTTTGTCCACATTAAGTAGATGAGTACCATGGTTGAAACAAGCCCTAAAAAAACTAAACGAGTAGGAAAATCAGAATAGTATAATGTGCACAAACAAAATAAAAATGAAAACAAGAGCAGAGTTATAGGTTATAAGGAACAGGCACAGAGAAAAATAATGACACCAAAAGCAAAAATGAAAACGTGAGATTAGGAAAGCAGCCAATACTTCAAAGTGACCAAAGCTGCCACGATGCTTCTATTTAGACGTGAAAATGTGAACGGGAACGGACGCGAACTGGAGGCGGCAATAAATCCAGCTATTCTAACATCATGAAATTATTGCGCTATTTACAAACCGAGAAGAACAAAATCAAAACCAGTATTTACACACAAGATCGTTAGCGTGCAAAAATAGCTCTTTGAGCGGAGACCAAAAAATATAGGGTGAAAGCGTAGATTGCCGAGGAATCTCAGCAGTTCAATAATTCAAATAATTCACCAAATCTATTTGTCATCTTCCTTTCCTTACATTTCTCGTAAGGAATGCTGCCGACTTGTTTCGCTGTTTGTTGTTATTGATCGGAAAGCTGGCAGAGTTTGTTATGCCTGCGCTGTGGTTCACGAACTTTTTTTCAGCGTTATGGATAAACAACGCTTGTAAATATTATGGCCTCATCTGTATGCCCTTGGAATCTTGCTCACGGAAGCTGAGGCTGCCATTAACGGGCTGCGGTGACCATACAGTCTGCTGCAACATGAGTAAGACACGCATATTTCATTGAGACATTTTTTGCTATAACGCATTCAATGATCAACAGATCAACCACTAAAGTAAGCTTTCAAACATTTCTGTCGTGCTAAAAAGCTCCATTTCGGCTATCGTAGTAAAGGCATGTAACAATCACATGACCTCATGATTTGTGCTCACTTAGTTGACTTCATCTGCCTAGCGAGTCGCGACCGAGTCATTTCTATGAGTATTACAGTCACAGAGCGTTCGTTCAGTGTGGGGAAATAAATTCGGTTCTTTCTTTCCAATAGGGGAATGGCTGGAGGAAGCCTCAGTAGTTCATACAATGACTTCTATAGTCAAGATCTCCGTGCCAGCTTAAGGATCAGGCACTGAAGCATCATAAAAACAAAAACAAAAATATAAGAAGATCTCACAGCAAAGACATCCGCGCGAAAAGTAGGAGAGGTGCGCGTTTGCCTTAGGGAAGTTACTGTTGCCTGAATAAAATATCAATTCTGACAATCAAGATTGTCATTGTTTCCGTCAGTGACGCGATTATTCATCAATTCTATCCTAATGTGAACATCCACCAAACAAAAAAGCATACTGGCAAGCGTATGAACTGACATCATAAATAAAATCCGCGTACGTCGCAAAGTCCATCGCACTAATTGTACTTAGATGCTAATATTTGAACTTCTTTTGCATTTTTCTTCCGTCTTTGTGCGTAAAAATTGAGCAATAATATATCTTCCTGTGCTGTATTACCTTCTGATCATTCAAGGGCACACGGATACGAGGTGGAAGCGTTGCATGCCTATTCTTCCAATCCTGCAGATTATGCCAAACACGTCGTCAACTTTGACTTTTCCTAGGAAACGTGACACACATGTCCCTCTATCTCCGCCATCCTTCACTCTACACCAGCAAAAATTGGAATTACGCTGTATAACTCTTTTGGAAATGTGTCTCCCGAAAAGTGTAGTAGTTGTCCGGAGATGAAACATGTTTACACCATCTGGCAGATTACTATGTGGCCCACTGGTCGAACTTTTCTGAGTAAGAGTTCCCGAATAAAGCAGAACTTCCACATATGAAAAAGAAAATATTAATGCCACATACACATTTCTGCTCTTGCATTTTTTTTATTTTTTGCTGTTTTTTCATATCGTCCGCCACGGCGTTGTAGTGGTTATGGTGCTCAGCTACTGACTCAATGGTTGCGGATTCAATTCCGGGCGCGGCGGTCGTATTTCGATGGAGGTGAAATGTTAGAAGCTAGTGTACTTGCAATTTCAGTGCAACCTAAAGGGCATTAGATGTGCGAAATTTTCGGATACCTCTATTACAGCGTCCCTTATAATTATATCGAGGTTCTGGGACGTAAAATCACAGATATTATTTTGTTTTATTGATGTCTTTGTTGTCCATCAGAATGTTACCCGAGGCACAAAGTAAAATTAAACACGCGAAAATGATGTATTCGAACATACAAACGATAGCATTGCACATGAGACGTTTTCGAAACCACAAGCTATGTATAAATGACACTGAGGAGTCGAAAACAAATACACTTATCGTGCTTCAAGTTGTAATATTTCAAAAAATTGACGCGTAGCGTGTCCCTAAACGTTCTGCCTGCAACTACCGCAGCTAAACTGACAACAATGCCAGACAAATTTAGCTGGTCATAAAAACTAAAAAAAAAGAAATCAATGCCCACAGGGTTTCTCGTGTATTCGAATAAGACGGCTCGAAGGCAAAAGCCATCTTATTTTTCATCTCCTTTGATCTATTGATCCTACCCGCTGACCTTCAAAAGCTTTCTGCACCGAACGTGGTCTTGCACTGCTCGAGGATCGGAGGCATTGCAAGGTTTCATAGATCACCCGGTCTGGCACTGTGTTCGTGACGGGCCGACTTTTGACCAAGCGACGATGTTGTGTGATGACGTTGTGGCGGCCTCACGGTCGCACAGCAGCAACCAGACAGCTTTTCCCATCTTTCTCAGTGAAATCTGACCGCGTTGTTTGCGAGGAAAGGAAGTGGTGCGAGGGTGCGCGACCGAGCCGTAGAGGCTGTACAATCGCAGAAATAAAACTTCTTGCTATATGTCCTTCGGGGACGCACTACTCGCTTCAGTGTGCTGATTTCCAGCCGCGCTCACGTCCCGCACAATAACGTCATCATGTCACGTCACGGTATGCGATGTCATAATGTCGTAATGACGCCGTGACAACGTCCCAACTTCTGGTCATCAGTAGCGTCAAGATGACATCACAGGGTGACATCATCCCGTGATGATGATATTGTCACGTGGTCGTGACGTCGACGAAGGCAGTAGGCAGTAGTCCGAGATGAAACTGTTTATTAGGCCGAACTTGTGTCCGGTAAACTGAAGGTGAGATTACAGCAATAAACGCTGGCACTGATAGCGGCGAACAGAGCGTCGGCCGTCGATCAACTGAACATCGTTGGAACGCGCCGGCTTTTATAAGTCACGTGTCGAACATTCTAGCCTTATCACTAGTCGTCGCGAAAGCTCTGGAATAATCTTGAGTGTTACCGTCTTGCGTACAATCTTAACAAAACGATCTACTACAACCGAGAAGCTTCTGGAACAATAAGGCGCGGTCTGCGCCGAGTACTGCTGATAGTCTTTGTGGGCGGAAACCGAATACAGTAAAAGAAACGCGCGTGGCAATATCGCGCGACTCGAGCTCACGCCTACGCCGACGGTCGCTTTGCATGTTTGGTGAGGCATCAAGGCTCTTGCCTAGAGGGTACATGAACAGGGCAGTGCTCAGAACGGCCGCAGCACCAATGTACAGAAAGTGAAGCCCAAACAGGGTCAAGCCGCTCGTGACGCTGCGATCGGTAGTCTGCAATCTGTCATCCTTTTAAGAGCAGCGCACGGCTCCACCAGAGTGGAGCAGGGGTAGAATGCCCGATTCGCACTCGAAAGGCCCGGGTTCGAATCGCTGCTGCAGAGGCCGTCTTATTACTTTTTAGTGTAACTTGTTATAGTTATATTGTTTTTCTTTGTTTCTTTAAACTAGGTTCACTTGTTCCTTATTACTACAAAAAGTAACTTGAAACGTTAAGTAAAACAGAAGAAATTTGACAGTGAGCGTGATTATTTGCAGCGCCGCCACAAGGCATTCAACAAAAACATAAGGTGTGGCGTCTGAAATTTCTCGTATACGCAAATATCTTGGAGCTGTGCTTTACGTTTTTGTTGAATGCCGTGCGGTGGCGCGACAAGTAATTACGCTGAGTGACAAATTTCTTCTATTTTACTTCACATGTCAAGTTACTTTTTGTAGCAATACGTAACAACTAGAGCTAGTTTTAAAAAACAAATAAAAAACAATTTATCTAGAAGTGACACTAAAAAAATAAAAACTCAGCAACTACAGCTACGATTTGAACCCGGGCCTATGGCGTGCTAAACGTGCATTCTGCCTCTGCACCACTAGTGGAGCGGGGCGCAACTCTTAAAACGGCGAACCATTGCAGACTACCGATCCCAGAGCCCCAAGTCGCTTGAGGCTGTTTGGGCTTCACATTTCGAAGCTCGTTCCGGGAACTCTCCTGTTCTAGTACATTCTAGTCTCACCCTTACGGTCAGAACTCGTCACTGGTCACATATGCGCAATCAATGCGGTGAAGGGTAATCAACGCCGAACCTCCCAGAGGTCGCGCTCGAACCTCCGATTCTCTTCTAAAATGTTCTGAAAAACCACGCTAGTTCACTAGTAACTAAAAGTATTTTCGCAAGACAATTCTTTACTATCCCTTACAGCGATGTGACTGTTGCTGTAGTAAGCAAAACCTAGGTTGCCATAACCCACCCTCAGAATACCATACTACGCATTAATTATCGGCTCGTTGCTAATGATGTAATGGTCCTTTTTGTTACCTCCCATCGGAGTAAGCTATTTTGGCTCATGATGTGCTTCCCAGTGAAGCAACATTGCAATTCTGTGCTCATTCTGCGGTAAATTTTTATTGCGAGAGTAATTTTATGGACACCCTCAGCGGATTTTCGCGTCGCCGTCATGTCCCGCGTATGTATATGTATGTGCATATATAAAAAAGGCACAACAAAAATTAAATCCGAAGAAAAAATTTCTGAAGCGTCCCACCGGGGACTCGAACCAGCGACCTTTGGCTTTACAGTGCGCCACCTTAGACAACTCTACCATGCGCCATGCTTGCGCAGGCATATTAACGGCAAGCTATTTATATACACCATTTACCGCTGGCGGTACGTGGATCTCGGAGGAGCTTGAGCGTGTATTCTATCCCGCCACGGTCCTACATTTTCTTTCAGTGTGAAAACTGCCCTTGAGACACGCACGAAAATGTGGCCCCTTTCTGTACCCTCTGGTGGTGTGGAAAGAAATGAAAAAAACGCCTGGACTATCTTGGGTCAGACGCCGCCACGTGGCAGGAGATGCAGAGGGGTCACTTCACGCTCCACAGTTTAAAAGAAACAGAATTAGCTAAGAGCGTCGGGTTCTGGACAGTCGAACCTTGCAGCGCATTACTCAAACACAAAGACGTAACAACAGTGACTGTTAGTTCGCGCTTGCCCTCTGTATACATGCACGTTCTTGTCGCATATCTTTCTTTGTGCTTCAGCGGTGCGCTACAAGTATTGAGCTGCTTGGCGTTCTTCGTGTGACATTCCAATTTCTTGCTATCGCATTCATTGTTTCGCTCTTGCGGCGAATATTTTTTTGCAAAAGCTTGAAAACACAATACGACAACTTCACCAAGCCTGAATATTTGCCAGTGAGCGGGTCAAAGAGTACTAAAATCGTTGAATGATTAGCTTCGAAGTGGAAGGCACCGAAATATTCAAAGATGTCTGAAATGAATCATGTTTGACTGCATGCAGATTAAGGATGCTGTTCAAGTAAAAATTCATTCTTTTATTTACGTGGAAGGATGGGCTCAAGGAGCTTCAGTCACACTATGAAGTAAAATACACATTTGGCCGCACTACGCGCATTTATTTTTTTAGCCTGTTCAAATGCCTAATTATTCGGACAAAATGATTAAGTAGCGTGCATGTTTGTTTAAGCAGGGTACTCTAGGGTCTTGCAGTCATGATCATTACGCTTTGAGATGTAATGAGTTTTTTTTAGGTAAGCTTTCTTATTATTTCCGGTGTTTTTATGGCAAACTTAGTCTAACAGATTTTAATCGCAATTTAATACGACGGATAGGCCGAGATTCCCATTCAAGCTAAGCCAGTTCATTACAGTGCAGTTTTTTTTTTTTTTTCGTACTGCACCAAGACGAACCTGGCAGCTTGTTTTTGTATTCACTCCAGGGCGTCAACGAGGATTACTTCGGCGTTGTCCCAAAGAGCCAGCCATACACTAAACTGTTCCAACAAACATAACATACGCCATGAGTTTTAAATTCGGCCCGCGACCATCGCCGATTTCTTTGAATGACTTTCCTTATACCAAATGGTGTTGTTCAGTGTTCAGTAAATATAACAATAAAGTCCTAGTACAGCTTCTGCTCTATTTGTCGAGAAATTTGGCAATAAAATTCAGTGGCACGGCCACTTTTTCTACTTTTAACTTCCGTTCTGGGTGCTTCTTATGTCCACCCAAACACAACACTGGGCCGCGTGCGAAGTCTGGGATGGTTGGCGTGTAACTACCCAGTACTGATTCATGGATACGCAAATGGTCTTGCTGCAATTTCTTCAACAGTGGTATGAGTGAGGCATTTCGTCTGCCCAAGCACCACGCATGGAGTATATGCATTTAATTATTGGGACGTGGTGCTTCATGTGTTATTCTACGCGTCAAAGTATAAAATTTCTTTCTTCAGCTCTCGCTCAGGGTATTATGATTTCATACGTCTGGAAAACGCAATTTCATGCATTGTAATTTTTATTTGCTGATGGTTACATAATGGAACAAACTCCCGATTATTATGCCCAGAACATTTGCGCTAGCACTTAATTTTGTTTTTGTTTTTTGTACTGAAATGATTTGTCGCGCAAAATGCAATTTGCGTACGCTACGTCCCGTGTAATCTGTAGTTAATTGGAGCTGAGTCTTGTTAATCGGCAGAAACTTCATATTACGCTTGCACACATGTTGTCGGCGAGTGTATGCAAAGGAAGTCGCCTTGACAGGCGAGTGAACGACAGCTAAACCGCAACGAAATTATGAAACATGTTTTGTCTCGAAATAAATGACCGGTACTACAACTCATCTTGCGTGATTTTTCGTTTAGATTAAAAAAAACGACTGGATGATGTAGGCCAGGACAGCCGTTAGCTTACACCTTGAGGCACCTCTGATGCAGTAAAACCTCTGAAGTTTTGATAGTAGCGTTGTAAGCATCTCATACGACTTTAATGTTCCTCCGGTAAAGCTCTCCTTTGTACTTTGCAGAGAAAACCAAAGACTGCTCCAAGGTTGGCGGACAATGCCGCTGGAGATGCAAAAAACGTGAAATTCCTTACCATTACGCCAAATGCATGGCAAGACTTGGAAAGTGCTGCATATACATGCACAAGAAGAAGGCCTAACGTTTTTGGCACGGGCCATGATTTCTTGGTAGCCTTCGGCGCGAAGAGTTTGCAACAACTGTTTGTAGACACTGGAAGAATAAAAAAAACAAAGAAGGAAGGCTGCGAAAATCTGATTTTTTACATAACGATGTGCCACTTCTTGGTCTAATGTGTCATAAAATAGACAAATAAAAGGAATGGGGGAGGGGAACGTAAAAAATGCCCCCCACCTCCCCGAAGGGAATCGTGAGGAAATGCGTATATATATATATATATATATATATATATACGTGCGAGCGAGCGGACGGGAGATTGGGGGCGCAGGGAGGAGAGAGAGCGAACGGCGAGAGAAGGAGCGGCGAAGCACTGCACCTGCCCTCTCCTACACTCTCTCCACACACGCAGCAGCTCCGCCGAGCTCCCGCGATGCGAGCGCCCTCACACACCAGAACGCGCTCCTCCTCTCCACTCACTCTCCGCTACTCCGCCCGCACCACCTACTCCGGTTGCTAGGGGCGAGGATAAGCGCGCGCGCCCGCAGCTGTTGCTATGGGAGAGGCAGTGAGAGCGGAGAGATGCGGACACCGACGCCTGGCATAGCCCGACTAAGAAATGCATTCGCATTTAAAAATATTGAGTGCTGCACACTACCTAGGTATAGCCTGCTGCTCACTACCTAGGCATACAATCAAGCACACGACATTTTCGAAAGACGTATGAAGTCTCACTATGAGAGCGCAATAAATTAGCTTGATGTTCTCAGTGAAATGCATGGTCATTTTACTCTGCACAGATATAGCGTTGAGAGTCAGTGCAGAAAACAGCGTAGGTTCCAATTTCACGTTTTCAAAGAAGCTTGGCATGGGTTAGAGATTTCGGTTGCTGCGTTGTCGTACGCGAAAAACACAAGGTCAATTCACATCGGTCCCAGAAGTTAGATATGGAAGCGTTCGAACACCTATAGGTATACACATCAACGCCCGCCGCACGATTGAAGCGCGATTTGGTGAGGTGAGGACAGGTAAACGAGAAAAAAACACACTCAATGAAATTTTCTTCGAACATCTTGCATTTGAAATCTGACAAAGAAAAACTAAGAACTTGCTTGACGGCTTATTTGGCGCTTGGCAAATAGCTGACTGCCTGATTTTTTTTTCGTCGATCACAAGAAATGGGAGATCGGGTGAATGAGGCATCGGTCACTTTTGTGCAGTGGTTTTGCACGTATCCTAAATTAGTTAACATCTCGGCTTACACATTTCCTATTTTCCGTCATTCAGTAGGTCATGGCTACCCACTCCGCGCATCTTCCCGCGTAGCCTGGCTTAACGTGGCTCTACGCTTTGTAGTGCATTCTGATAATACACAGCGCCACCGCAGCGTCACAAGGAATACGTCACCGGCGGTGACTGCCAAAACAGGCTGCCCTGCTTGGAAAACGATTATTGTTTCCCTACTAGAGGCGCCTAGCTTGGGTATGCTCCCCCGCTACTGCTGCTAATCGAATAAACAGTTCCATTTTATGTTGGGATTTGACATCAATTTCGGTTCATGGTGACCCGCACAGGTGGTCGAAATGCTCGGCCTTTAGTTTGTGGCTCAAATAAGAGTCTATTTCTACTACTACTACGAAATCACCTCCCACAAACGTGTAGTAGCGCCTAGTTCGCGATGGAGTCCAGAGGTGGCTTGTATGGGTTCTGCCCGCGCAGCTTGGCGAAATGTCCGTTCATTCTAGCATCTGACCGCTAACTCGAACTCCGCTTAATTGGAACAATTTAATAGTCGCCTTCGAGTTCGAATTAAGCAGCTTTTACTATATTACGGATATTTATTTGCCCATCCGTAGCATTATTAGCAGAGAATCTTTATCAGGGGGGGTCGATACTGCAAGGGAAGCTAGTTGGTACACATTCATCGTAATGACTTTGTTAGCGCACACTAACACAAGGAGAGAAGGAGGGAACGACACCAGCGCTACTATCAACTGAAGGCTTTATTCAGCAAAGGAAACCATATATACCGACAATGTCACCCGCTGCCCATGCGCACCATCGTAGGTGCAATGCCCGGAGCTAGCGCGCCATATCTGTACTGCTACTCCCGTTCTTTCATAAGCGACACTTCTTTTTCTGAGATAGTGACGTGTGGCTGATACATGATGACCCCCTGATGCGGATGTGATATGCTTCCGCAAGCTCTCGTGTGGTGCGATCCCGGTGCCCGAACAGAATGACTGTATTTCAAAAGTATGCTTAGCAGCCACACTGCGCACAATGCATCGCCAAATGCGTCAGCGGCCTTCCCTTCAGAGACGCGTGGTGCTCCCTTAAAGGAGTACTGGCACGATTTGGGAAGATCGCAAAACAGACATATTTCGTTTCCTTGGTATGCAGTGTCAGCGCTCTCCACACGGTGGAGCCAGGCCACAGGTATAAAATATTTTATTTTGATTTTAAAGTTTGTGTCGCTGAGGATCTGAACGCCAGCCCCACCGCAACGGACATTATCCCGACGAGTCAAGTCAGTTCCTGAATTTGCGAGCTCTGCGTCTTGCGTGCAGCCTAAATCGCAGAAATCGCTCTCAGGGGTCACTGGACGACAATTCAATCATCCTTGTTTACATGCACCACGAGCAGATGACAGATTTGCCTTTAGTACGTCGCCAGTTGCTGTCTTCCCGTGACGTCACACTGCTCTGAAACGTCACTGAGAAGCCACCCCCTCGATACCGAAAGCGAAATTGTTTTTTTATGGTAGCGGTATTGAAAATATATTCAATGCATTCCCAATCACTACGACACTCTTTATACGTTTCTCGACACCAGTAGTTTTATTTAAAACAACAATCCGTAAATTTTTAAAATTCGTGTCAGTACTCCTTTAAGCGTATGTTTAAGCAGCGACCTGTCTGCCCCACATAAGCTCGTCCATAGGTTAGAGGAATACAATAAACAAGATTACACGCACATTGAACAAAATTGACCCTGTGCTTAACATTGCAGGTTCGTGTGCTTCCTCGTCCTACAGCATCTAGCTTGCTTCCAACCATGGGGCACAGCTTGGCCAGTTTATTTTTGGCCGTGAAAACAGCATTCAGCCCATACCTATGGGCGGTCCTTTTTATTCGATGTGACAGCGCATGTACGTAAGGCATCACCGCTAATTTGCCTCGTTCGCGCTCCTGTTAACTATGTTGGCTGCCTTTAATATGTTTAATTAGGCGCCTGCATTCAGGCGCCTAATTAAACAGGCGCAGACAGGTCGCTGCCTAAACATACGCTTAAGGGAGCACCACGCGTCTCTGAAGGGAAGGCCGCTGACGCATTTGGCGATGTATTGTGCACAGTGTGGCTGCCAAGCACACTATTCAGATACAGTCATTCTGTTCAGGCACCGTGATCGCTCCGCACGAGAGCTTGCGGAAGCATATCACATCCCTAGCAGGGGGTCATCATGTATCAGCCACCCATCATTAACCATCCCCGAAAAAGAAGTGTCGCTTATGAAAGAACGGGGGTGGCAGTAGATATGGCGCGATAGCTCCGGACATTGCACGATGGTGCGCATGAGCAGCGGGTGACATTGTCGGTATGTATGTTTTCCTTTGCTGAATAAAGCCTTCAGTTGATAGTAGCGCTGGTGTCGTTCCCTCTCTTTGTCCGTGTGGTAGTCTGCGCTAAAAAAGTTATTACGATGTAATGTTGGTATTCTCCTTTAAAGGGCCCCTCACCAGGTGACATAGCGAAGTTTAGTTAGACCCTGGAAGTTGTTGCGCTCCCAATAAAAAGCATTATGCCACAAGAATTTTTTCTAACCGGTTCATTAGAAGCTGAGAAACAAATGTTTCGAAGCGGCGCGAAACCATGATGCGAGGTAGCGACCTTGAAACCTTTGCCGCTCGCCCCGTGTAGCGTTCGCAAGCCAAATCCCTTTCCTACCCTCTTCGGCACGAGAGCGGGAGGATCACATGACGCATAGGCATGAACACGTCATGCACACACAATGTCACGAGCGCATCACGTGTTGAACCAGCTCGAGCCCCCGAGACGCGAGCGGTGTTGTGGCGGCGTTCTAGGCGCTTCGTCTCTGCGAGCTATGCCAAATGCGCTCTCGCCGATCACTTGGATTTCAACCTATTACTGATGCCATCTTCGACTTGTCGTTTCGGAGCGCTCTAGAGCGCTCTCGCGAGCGGCATTGTGTTCGGCTGGCTGAAAGAGAGCGCCCGCCTCGCGTTCGGCTGGTTCTTTTCGATCGCTCTCCTCTGTCGTCGAGCGCTCTGAGCTGCTCCGAGCCCTCTCGACGGAGCAATGCGAGCGCTTCCGGTCCCGTGCTCAAAACACCGCGGTAACCTAGGCGACCCAGGCGGCCCACCATTTAATCGGCTGAGCTTCGACACGGCCTCGACTAGCAACTGGATTTTCGGTGTAGTCACGTGGTTCCGCCTGCGCCTGCTTTCCTCCGGGAACGGGTGTCAAGTTCGGCTCGCGCAGTAATGCTCTGTCTCCGAGTACGGGCAGCTCCATATCCGTCCACCTCTGAGTCGGAGGACGGAGGCCACCAGTCGAAGGGACTATGAGCATGAAATCTCTTGTACGGACGTGAGACTAGCGGTGTGCCGCATGAACATTTAGTTTGACGCGGGAGGATAAACGAGCCTCATGATCTCTGGAACGCGGTAGAAAACAAGTTTCGTTGTAATGGTGGAGTCTGCACGATGCGCAAAGCGCGAGAACACGAATACATGCGAAACGGAGGTACATTAGTCTCGCATCTCGCTAAGATTCGCAGTGGAAATAAAATAAAAGAAAACGCACACATTCTGTTCCTGTGTTTTATTATTGCTCTCAAGATTTATTCATCTATTCAAGCAACACATTGCACATACTACACGTCATGTCAAATAATTATCGCAGTGTCACATGCTACTCTTGGCGACGTCAGAGCACAAGCGTCTACGTAGAGGAGCGACGTCACAGCACTACCGTCTACGTAGGGCCATTCCATCGTGTTCGTCATCCCCACATTCCCTTGGCGCGCGCCTGCGAGAAGGGCAAGCAGCGTTCAGCTTGAAATAGGACCCATTTCCGCGGCGCGTACTGTTGCAAATTTTGGCAGACGTGATTGTGAACGCCCAGTCTATGCATGGCGCTCGTCAGCTCAAAATGGTGAGACCTGGAGAGGGGCCCTTTAAAAAAGTTCCAAGCATCCCTCCTAATTTTTTAAGAGCAGAGCTGATAAAGCATTTCTTTGCGCCGGGTAGTGCGAATAGAAATTAACCGGCACGCGCTCGCTACGTCTTCATCTCCCGCTTCCCAGCCACTACACGTGCGCCCATTTACCCGGCGGAGGAACACAATACTATGATGGGCGAGCATTTTACGGCACAAGAAATTATGTAACATTACGTAATGACTAGTCAAGTGGCTAAAAATCACGTAACATCCAGCCACAACCTGTCACGTGACTAAATTACGTAACATCGAGCTACAACTGTGACTAAAATCACGTACCATCACGTGACATTTAGACACGATAAAAAGTCACGTAACATTACTTAATAGCTATTCACGGGACAAAAATAACGTAACACCATGCAACAACTGTTCACGTGACTAAAGTACGTGACGTTACGTATAAGGTACACACGCGACTAAGATCACGTTACATCCCGTAATAGCTAATCACGTGACATGTACTCGCCATAAACCGCGTGGCAGCTATAGTCGGATACGACTTAAGAAGTCCGGAGAGGCCCCACCCAGACGACTGAAACGCGGCAGCCGATCGCTTCCGCGACTACAGAAATAAACTCGCTCGTGCACTCGGCGATGTTCTCCGGAGGCGGGGCCACCGGCAGCCCGGCTCGTGACGTCAATCTGGAGTGCGCGCCCATTGGTGGAGGCTTGCGTCTGTCCGCCATTGGGAAGGAAATGCCGCGGACTTCTAAAGTTGTATCCGACTATAGTCTTCGTAAAAAACAGCGCGAAAACAAGGACGAGACAGAAGAAACAGGACTAGCGCTGTTTTCATTCATTCATTAGACTATAGTCATTCATTAGACTATAGTCTAATGAATCAAAATCACGTAACATCATGGTGAAAGTTAGTCACATGATTTATCCCAGACAAAGCCACGTAACATCTAGTCACGGGACATCTTCCCTCTTAACATGACATCTATAATCTGTAGATGTCAACTCGAAGCACGTAGACTTGCGTCTACGTGCTTCGAGTTATCGATAAATTCGCCCTCGCGCTGCCAATTGCTGGCTTCCTGGTTAGCTCAATTGGTAGAGCGACCGCCCAGAAAGGCGTTGGTCCCGGGTTGGAACCCCGGACCAGGACAAATTTTTCGGCAACTATGAAGCTTTTCTTTCTGAGAAAACCGCACGGATTCCATTGTGGCTTCGTGCTACAAACCGGTGGTTGTCTACTTTCCCTTTCTTAACTTAAGAACTCCGCCGAATTTCCTCCTCAAAGGCGGATGCACACAAGCCTGCGCCAATGGCTCGCACTCCAGACTAAAATCATGAGCCGGACGGCCGGTGACTCCTTCTCCGGAGATCATTGTCTAGCGCATGGGCGGGACTATTCCTTTAGTAGCGGAGGTGATCAGCTGCCGCGCTTTGGTCGTCTGGGCGGGGCCTCTCCGGACTTCTTAGGTTGTATCCGACTATAGCCACGTGTCTAAAATTGCGTAACATCTCGTAACATCTAGTAACATTAGTAAAATCCCGTAACGTCACGTAACAACCAGCCACGCGAATTAAAATGCCGTAACAACTTGTCATGTGACATGTTTCTGCCATGAGGCACATAGCAGGTGGTCACGTGACTGAAATCACAGCACCACGTATCATCTAGTCACGTGACATGCTCTCGCCAAAACAACGTGACACATACTTGGTCTTGGGAATCCACCGAAACCGGAGAAGGATAGACAAGCCTAAACATGCTTAGCACATCTGCCAAAACCTGGGTATCACTAGCAATAACTTAGGTAAAACAAGTTTGCACACTACGCTGTTGGTTCCATTCTCGCACCACTAGTGCAAGCTGCACTTTTTTTTAATGTGCTTAGCACTTTAGGGAACCGGGTTTTCGTCCATCCATATATCATTTGGCGTGATCAATACATGTGATCAAGAATTTGAAGGGGTCAATGCAGACATAAAACAATGCTGGGACCTAATTAAAGTCAAAGAATGATGTCTAAAATATTGTAATTAACCTGAATAGCCAAAAAGTAATGAAAATATTTACCTTTAGATAACTGAAAACACCTCGGAGACATGAGCCTGAGTCCTGCGCCGCTCAAGAGGTGGCGTCACCGCTCGTAAAGAAACACGAATGCTCCTCCTACTGCACTTCTCTCGCTTCTCCTGCGCATTCTTTACTACAGTTTTGGAGGGCAAACAACCTGACGAAACTGGCTGCAGCCGACTCGTATTCCAAGTGCCGTAACAAGCAGAAAATTGATAAAATGCAGCAAGAAGTACCACGCATATCGCATACCAACTTCGCGGATATCACTGACAATATTCTTCCCTTACCGAGGAAAACATACGTACCTCAAACATTAGCGCCATCAACGTATTGGTAAACGGAGCAGTGAGAACTCTACGAACAAGAATTGCTGCGCGACCGGGCTACGCACTCCCTCAGGTTTCGCAGAAGTGGAGCTGCATTTGCTTATTTATCCCATCCCGAATTTACTTGCTCCACCCGTTTCCTGGTTTTATAGATTTCCTTGGCAGCATAAGTCATTTCGGTCATCATTATGTGTACAAGGTCGGTATGTTCCTGCTGCCTGCCCTGTATTTCGCCTACTGCTTCGTGGACATTTATGACTTTATTTCTCATTTGTATGTCACTGAAATTGATCCTACTCAATCTTGATTATATGCTGTATATACCAAGTCTAGATACTGCGTTTGCAAAGTCATGTAATGAAAACCGTTTGTACGGAAAAACACAGGCTTCCGTGCCTTTCATCGGTCCCTCCACGAAGCACAACCCGACGACTCTTGAGAAGGCGAGTAACTATGGTCAACTCTATGGCCCTAAATATATGGCACAGTGCAGTGCACATGTTTTTTTTAATGAATCTAAAAGTGTACAATGTACGCATGCGCTTTATGAGTAGCTATATTGTTCATTGTCAAGGCGGTACGGTGCACCGCAGATATCAAGTCATTATATCGACCGAGAGTCTTCCGGCTTCATAAACCCCACACCGTACCCAGTTCACCATAATAAGTGTAGACCTTTGTTATACTAAGCATGGCGATTTCTTCCATTGCCTCGCCTTGAGCGGCAATGTGCTGCTTAGATTAGTTACTGCCAAATTTCTACTTTTGATACAACGTGTATAGCTTCCTGTGCCTCCAGCAGTACCACAGCCGTTCTGGTTTGGTTTCGTTTGGGTTATGGGCTTTAACGCCTCAAGTACTCAGGTATAGAGAAACGTTGTATAGAGGGCTCAGAATATTTTAAGGCGCCTTGGGTTCATAACACGCACGGACACCGCACAAGACTGGGACCTCTGGCAATTAGCATCGATCAATTACTGCTGTTTCTTGTTTCCCGAAATGCCCAAGAAGTGTCCTATAGACCAGCGGGAACGAGTGTGGAAGCTTGGGCTAGTTGGTTCGGGATCATAATGGCAAGTTTTTGCAGCGCGCGAACGTAGGAAAAAGGACAGAGTAGACAGATTGATTAGGCTGCTCTTATCTTCCTTTTCTACGCATATATTTTGTGACATTGCGAAAGTAAAGTTAGTTGGAAGTCAGCGCTCTTTCTGTCTACTCTGTCCTTTTTTCCTACGTTCGCGCGCTGCAAAAACTTGCCATTATGACCAGCGGGAAGTTGAGCTAGCTGAAAGGAATTGATCACATGGGGAAATAAGGCAGGCACACATAGAAACAGGTGAAGGGAGACCGACAACACATACGACGGACGTACGTTGCCACTGATTCAACAAATCTTAGCGACAGAGCGTTTGCTATTCGAACTGGATTTGAGAAAAGCCTGATTTACCCGTGTTTATCGATTCTTGTAGTCAGCCCACAAGGAGGGGAACCGGTTCCGAAATATTCAAGCATTTCATGAGGCTTTGTCAAGGCAGATCATACTGACAGTGCTCTGTCAAAATGAATCAAACTGGTGAGTATATCACCTTCTCTGTTTACGGAAATATCGAAAATAGGAGTGCCCAAACTGCAGAGCCACAATTCTACATTATTTAGAGCGCACTACCAATAAGGTATTTTCATGCCACCATCCCTGTCTGAGTTCTCGGACACTACGTTTCTGTCTATATACATGAGCATCTCCTGGTCCACGTAATGTATTATCCATTTATCACTATTAGGCTACCCTGTCCTGGTGATTAAACTTGCCGACTAGCTTGGACACTTTCTTTTTCATCATGCTCTTTTAATGGCATGATGTCGGTGTGTCATTTGGTTGACGTGATACCAGCCTTACCATCCAACTCTATTCCGGCCGCTTTCCTCACATAGTCACCATCAAAACGCCGTTGTCAAATGTTTCTTCGTATGATAACCATATTTCATAATCTTCATTTATTTCGATGTGCTCTAGTTTGTATACGAGCTTCATCATTCCATCAGTTTTTCCATCGTAGTCGTTCTGTCATAATTGAGCATGGCGAAATACGCTGCCGTTTTCATGCCCTTGTAGTCCGTTGTAGTCAGTGCTGTGATGTATTCATGTTGATGCAAATTCTATCGGCGTCATTGCTGCTTCGTAATCCCAGTTAGCTTTCTTCGTCATCCCCGGCAGAGACAGACAGACAGACAAGGAACTTTATTAAGGTCCTGAGGAGCCAGCCAGTGCAGTCCTACAGAGGACCCATGGCTTGCTGTCGGCTAACCCTATGTTGGAGCCGGGAGGCCATGCCTCTCCGCTCTCTCACGGGCCCTCTGGACAGCCTTAGACTGGTCTTCCAATTTTGAACTCGTGATGGCTTTCTCCCAGTCCTCGCTGTTGTTGAAGTCCTCTAACACAGGGCACTGCCAGAGCATGTGGGCTAAAGTAGAGAAATCTTCCCCGCAATCCGGGCAATGTGGATCTATCTCTGTGTGGAGCCTGCTAAGGAAACCTCTCGATGGGTGCGAACACGTCTGAAGCATCCTTAGCGTACAAGACTGTGCTCTACTCAGTATTGGATGGGGAGATGGAAAACTTCGCCGCTCCCCTCTGTAATGAGCCGTAATTTCATGAAACGCCCACATGGGAGATGACGTGCTGCCGGGTCGCCTGAACCCCACTGAGATAGCCCACCGCCGAGCGCGAGAACTCACGCACCGCGACGGAGGTGGGACCTCTACGGGTTCGGAGACTATTGGGCACAGTGACCCTCTCCTTACGTTTCATCCCCGGCACTTTCCTTTTTCTTTTACCCAGTTTCACCAGCTGTATGCTAAACCTGTTATGGTGCGGAGTGAGCCGCACGTGGGTGTGTCCGAAATACGGGAAGCTTAATATTTGGGAATTTTCCTTCCCACAACAGCAGTATGTACGTGAGGCATGACGGAGGGGCGGGCTCTGGGCTAATATCCCTATTGGAAAGCCCAGTGGCGCTGTTCCAGCGCCATATCTTATTATTGGACCAGTGTGGCGCTGGGTACTGGGACGCTGGCGCGCTGCACACTGAGACACCCTTTATTGGCCGAAATCGGGACTTTAAATAGCTTCTAAAAATTTTGGTCATGCTCACGTCGCAATTAAGGCTGAAACATGAGCACTGCAACAAAAACAAAAAAGAGTGCGCTGGTGTCTAACCCCCCACCTCGACGCACTACACATTCTGAATTTACAAGTTCCCGCTAGACCGCAGTTTGAAGACTAGATTCAGCTTGCTTTTTCTTCATGTTATAACTAATTCCGGTAGCATACAGTGAACTCTCAGTAGAGTGAACTTCAAGTGACCCAAAGAAAGAGTTCAATTAACTGGAACTTCACTAAACTGAATATCCACTACAATATAGACACATTGGGCACAGCAGATATCGAGTCAAGAGGGACAAATCCAGTTTATTTTGAAAGTAATTCTGTAAATTTCATTTGAACTAGCGCCCCTAAAGTGCAAAAAGAGACTGTAGCATCGAACCGGACACATGAATTTATTGGCCTCGCAAGTTGCGGAGCCACACCACAATGGCATCCCCCCACTGCCACGAGATGTTCCACGTAGAGTCGTTTCCTGGAGGGATTGAACGAAGTTTTTCCTTCGAGCCTCGATTTTTGTTTCACTATCGTTCGCAACGTCGACGGAGCGATTCCGTATTCATTCGTAACGTCTACTCGTCTTTGGGTGCTATCCAGACGCTGAACAATTTGGAGCTTCTCTAGTAGAGACAACCGCTCCCGTTTTGGCGAACAATGACGATGAGACAGAAAAAATTCGGCAGATCCCCCGTACCAGGGGAATCGATGTTATGCAAAGCATGCTGAGGGAAGGTGATTCTGGTGTAATTTCTGTATTGAGTGATACATTACGAAATGACGCTAAAATATGTCTGTGCGTAGAGCATTTGTACATATGTTGAACAGTCGCATATGCTTTATATAACCAGTTATTTACAGTTGTGTAACGATGCCCACAGCAGCATGGGTATTACCAATACCAGAAGCAGTAAGCTGATATGTAGCGCTTGTGCTTGCGAGGATGGTAGCCCTGGCTAGTGCTAGTAGACCAATGGCGCTTAATATAGAATTGACGTTCACCCGACGGGACATCTGTATTATAGAAGTAGGTCCGTAATGTTTATAAAATTAGGTAGCCAGCACTGCAAAAACAATTCACGTTTCACGAACATTACGCCTGCCTACGGTCTTTTTCCAAAAGGAGTTTCGAGATCTGGCGTGGCTCTGTCGTAGAATACTTTATCGCCACGCAGAATGCTTGGATTCGATTCCTTTAGGGACCCTGACCTTTATTATTTGCATTCTTCGTGTCAACGCTGCCCGCGTCAGTTTTTGTTAACGCTCTCACATTACATAACCAATCTCGCTTCTCGACATTCCTGGGGAGATATAACTGTCAATCACCTGTGGCGCATACCCGCGTACCGTGGCTCGTGGTATACGGGTATGTGCCGCACGTGTCTGGAGGGAAGGGTTGGACGACGTGCTCTACGGAATTTTCACATTATTCCTGTCATGACCAGCCAGACATATTTGTCAAACGCTGTTACCCTCCCAAGCTAATTTTGGTCTACCCCAAGGTAAAGAGGCGATGACGAGAGCACCCAGACGTAGGTGGCTCGATAGATAGATAGATAGATAGATAGATAGATAGATAGATAGATAGATAGATAGATAGATAGATAGATAGATAGATAGATAGATAGATAGATAGATAGGTAGGTAGATAGATAGATAGATAGATAGATAGATAGATAGATAGATAGATAGATAGATAGATAGATAGATAGATAGATAGATAGATAGATAGATAGATAGATAGATAGATAGATAGATAGATAGATAGATAGATAGATAGATAGATAGATAGATAGATAGATAGATAGATAGATAGATAGATAGATAGATAGATGTGTATAATGCCACATCATATCATTCTAAGAGCTTGTTATTTTCAAAAATAGCCCAAAAGCTCGAAATAAAGTTGGTAAGCATAGTTACAGCAGCTCCTGCGAAAACAGAACGACGACAGCTTTCACAAATCGCGAGAAGGGGTGGCGGCATCGCTATTGATTCTCAGTGTTGCTGGCGGAAAGGTACGTCCGTGTTGAAAGCCTTTCAGATGGAAAAATACTGCTTGTGAAATAACTATGTGCTTTTTGGATTAACTACTATAGATACAAACACTACGAAGGGTGAGCTTTCTCTCGCGCCGTAACAAAATGGGTCGAGAAAAATTAGTTGTCAGTCCCTTTAAGGAGGCGATCACGAGAGCGCCCAGACGTAGGCGGCTAAATAGATAGATAGATAGATAGATAGATAGATAGATAGATAGATAGATAGATAGATAGATAGATAGATAGATAGATAGATAGATAGATAGATAGATAGATAGATAGATAGATAGATAGATAGATAGATAGATAGATAGATAGAAAAGCTCAAAGTGCCTGCAGTTGGCGAAGAAATGCATTGCATTGAAAATCCTGCCGCTTACGTCGTCAAACCCTTTCCTCCAGACACGTGTGGCACATACCCTTATATCATGGACCGCGGTATGCGGGTATGCGCCACTAGGGATTCACAGTTTATATCTGCCAGGAACGGCGACAATAGACGTTGGTACCATAAACAAAAACTGGCATTGGCACCTTTGACCCGACAAACGCAAAGAAGAAATATCAGGGTCCTAACAGGAATCGAACGCAAGCATTCTGCGTAGCAATCAAGCATACTACCACTGAGCCACGCCAGGTCTCGGAACTGCTGTGGAAAAAGACACCATGCAGGCTTAATGTTGGTGAAACCTCAATTGTAGTTGCAGTGCTGGCTATCTAATTTTATAAATATTACATATGTACTCCTATGATACAGGCGTTATGTCGGGTTAACGTCAGTTGTGGTTAAGCGCCATCCACTGAAGTTGGTCTACATAGCACTATCGAGAGCTATCATCCCCGCAAGCACAAGTTCTACATATCAAGTTCTACAAGTGCTTCAGGTGTTAGTAATACCCATGTTACTGCTGGCATCATTTCGCAACTCTAAACAACTAGTCATATCAAGCATATGCGACTGTTCAACATATATCCGAGCATGTGATATTTGTACCTATCTTCAGCGTCATTTCGTAACGTTTCACTCAATAGAAAATATACACCACAGTCGCCTTCCCTACGTAGGCTTCGCATAACTTCGATTCCCATGGTAGGTGGGATCTGCCGAATTTTTACTTACTATACTATCCACAGTAATCTGAGAGCTCAACGGATGTTGACAAGGACTCCGAAAACCTATATCTACTCAAAAGTTTATAGAGAAAAAAATGTTTTTCTCAAAGAAGTGTAAGTGCGTTCCTTGTATTGCCAGTTTTGGTGCCGAGTGTAGCTTCTCACTGTAATTGATGACTTCACGTGCGTCGACGTCGCTTGGGATTCAGGCTTACACAACTACACACATTTCCGAAAACGTGCTAAACTGGTGAACGTCCCTCAAGCGCCCACCAAGCTCAAGCGCCCACCATTTTTTAATGCACATTAGTGTTAACGTATGTACGCTATGCCTCTTTGGGAGTCATATAAAAATATTTTAACTACTGAAATCCAAAATTAGTATTTATTGCTGGTGTTGTTGCTGCAGTTTCAACTCAAGTTGTCGTTTGTCGACGCCGTCACTAGGCATTGGCTGAGGCCGCTGACAGAACAGGGAAAAACAGCCTGAAGTTCCGATTGAACGCAAGTCGAAGTCTGCTTGTGTTCTGTAGGAATTTCCCCCTATTATTTCCCTGTTACAAGTATCAGCCAGCTAGCGCAAGCTTCAACCCCAGCACTGCTAGAAATGTCACTCCCGCCATCCATGAATCGTCACTTTGTAATCGTCGTGAAGCTTTTATTTATTTCCGGAACAAATGCGGGGCACTCTAATGTGATACCAAATTAATGTACGTCGAAATGCTCTCATGCGTAAGATTACTATCTGAACTCGAAAAGGTAAAATTTTGGACTTTGTGGTCTACAGGCTATAAGGTATAAAAGCAAACATGACGTGAAAATTTATTACGACGTATGCATCCATTCACATACATCTGTTTTCATTTTTTTCTCTCCGCTGCTTTCAGATATGACGTTTCCTGTCCAGAAGAAGGCGGCACAGGAATCGTTTTCCCCAATGGCAGCTGAACTGGCGTAATCGGAGACATCCGCAGAAATGTAAGACAAGTGCTGTTGTAATTTAGGATCACCATGACCGGCAAACGAAACCCGCCGCTAACGTGACGTTTTTTTTATAAATACCTGCAAGAGCTACGGCATCACATTTAACCTACCCTTCATGATCGAACGGGCATTGATTCTACCTACCCCTTGTGACCAAGGCATTTCGAGAATGTTCTGCATGGCATCGTGTGTCACGGGCATTCCAGGATGACTGAAACGTCAACTAATTGCCGTTTACGCTGCGGCGTCAAATCGAAGTCTGTAGAAGGGTTATTCTAATGCAGAGAAAAATCCAAGGCAAGGGCAGGGGTATGAACCAAGCATGTGCTTGCTTCGCTAGTCTAGATTTTCAGAGATATATAGGGTGAATATTTGGTCAAACAGAGAAGAAAATGGAGTTGTACACTGAAAATAGCATTAAGATAGAAGCGGCAGAACTATAGAAGGGAACTGTACACTAAATGGCCCTATGCACTTTTAAAAGTAGTGTTAAGATTTTATTCTGACGTAGTAAAACCTTACCGCAACATTTACTGCCTAAGCAGTAAGTTCACCCAGTTACTACCAAGCCAGAAACTCTACTACCGCCACCCTTAATTATTTCACTTACAACCCAGAAAGAAGTATTATTAAAAAGGTAGTAACCTTAGTGCCATGACGGTCACTAATTTGCTAACTTCGTTATTAAAATAAGTGAAGTTCATTTATTTTACAATGGTCTTACACCTTTCCGGTTTATTAGTGCCGTGAGCGTTTTCATACCAAAGCGACTCTATTACAAGAACATAAGCTCAAAAAAGTAAGACGATACGGTCTTGTTTTGCCCCCTGTAATTACTGATCGCTCATTTGTGTGATTGACCTTGTAAGTACACACCATCGTTTAGCTAATATCTGTATAGTTTTACTACTTCTCAGATATACAGTTCCATAGTAGTTAACGTGAGTGACATTCAGTAAAGTTGACATTGGGGTAGTCAGTAATGTAGTTACTGTCCTTTAACACCTTTTTCTTAAGAGTGTTGCGGGTGGATACGTCGCGAACATCAAAACGTATCCCTTCACCGCAGCTCCCTTGTCGTTCCCTCCCTCTGCCCAAACCTTTGAAGCCACCGCCACTGCAACCGGTTTATGGCCGGCTTGACTTTCTACGAATAATGGTTCACGCATGCCCACCCCCGGTCAGCTAAGGTGAGGGGTGTCGGAGCGTTGGCTCACATGGACAATGAAGACGAGCAGCAGAGGCACGCTTGAGCTCGGTGCTCGCACGGTTTTCTGGCAGGAAAGCGCAGCGTTTGAGCCAGGAGCCTGAAACAATAAAGGTCTCTCTGTCTCCCTTGTTCCTGAGTTCGCGAAATCCCTGAGGGCTTCAGCAGAGCACTGGCCGTGACGCCGCAGTGTGCAAGGAATATGGGCGCATAGACGCAGAGCGAAAGAGAATGCTTAAAAAAGGGGTGATTTTTGCAACCTTGAAGGAGCGAAGGTTAGCACTCTGATAAAATATTCGATAGATGAACCTTGCTCCGCAGTTGGACGCACAAATCTCTCACAGTAAAAAAAATTCCAACTGATTTGTAATAACTGCGGCTGTTAAGGCCATCTACAATGTCGTGGCTTTCGGGTCGTAAATGTTAAACTTTGTTATATTGCGATACCAATTATAGGACACTCTCGGCTGGTTTTCGCCGTCGGCGTCGGCGTCACCATCGCCGTCATGTACCGTATATGTATATGTATCTATATATTTAAAAAAGCCACAAAGAAAAATAATTCAGAAAAATGTGTCCGACGCGCGGCATCAAACGAGGGACCTCTCGCGCTGCAGCGCGCGGCGCTAACCGCTGAGCCACGAAAGCGCACGTCCTTGAACGTTCAAACGGCGAGCTATTTATATACAGCGTGTGTCCAGCGTGTTTTCAGCATTACTAGAGAGATGGCGCAGAGAGCGAGCTCGGCGGGCTCGGTGCCCCCATCGTCGCGACGCGCGCTCTCAGGCGCTCCTCTGCGGCGCGTACTTTGCCCGGTGGGGGGTAGACGCCCGCGCGCACGCGCTTATCTCGCGGTCGGGAGAATAGTACGCCTTAGGCTTTCGCGGGAACGATTGCGCTTTAGTTGTCGAGCGCACGAAGGTCACTTCACTCGCTGCAGTCCCCCCCCGTTTGCGAAAAGAGCATGCTTTTCAAACACAGCGAAGTAGCAACTGTGACACTTGTCAGTTCGCGCTCATCTGTACCTGTGAATACGTGTTGTGCTTCCTTTTTGTTTGAGCAGCGCGTTAAGTGCCGAGCTGTGAATGTTGTTAGTTGATTGCCATTCGTCGCTTGACATTCCAATTTGTTGCTATCGCATTCATTGCTTCGCCTTGTGGTGAAACTGTGACTTTTTTATGCTCCATTATTATTGAAGAACGTGGAATTATGTGCCCAACTGTATAATGTTACTAGAAAACGTGTTAAATGGAACCATTCTTTGCCGGCTTTCGTTTGAACGTTCGGTAAGTAAATGGAGCCAGTGCATGATTTCTAAGAAGAGCATCAGTGAGAGTGCATTATTCTTCTGGGTAGAAAATAGCAAACGTCATGCTGAAATTGTGCACTTATAGCGCCTATGCAAGGAGCTTCTAGGTATTTCTTTTACGTGTTGGATGTAACGAGATAGTATATAAAGTTAATTGAACCAAATGGTCAGTGAAACATATTCACAAAGCGCGAAACCATTTGGCATGAATGCCTTGAGAGTGGTGTCGCTTCGTTTTCGTGTTTCCTATATGTGCTTATTTTTTGGCGAGAAAATACCATGCGGCAATTAATCATCACATTTCTTGCTTTTTCTACAAGTGGATCCTTACGTGGGTGTATGCATAAGACGTGTAAATGTGGGGCATGGCCTAAGTCACTCGTTCTCGCTACAGCCTGATGCGGTAAACGAAATCCAGGCTCTGTGGCTTTTCAACAGACGAGTATACTATGGCAAGACTAATGGACATGCTGAGGTAGAAAAACAAGGTTACCTTTCATAAGGTCTTTAGCTGTCACCACACAAATGGGAACTATAGCAGAAGGCTCAAATTTTTTCATAATAACCCGAACAATTAGTTCTTCTTTACCCGAATAAGAAAGCCTTCAATACGGTGACGTCAGATGAGAACTGGTATAGCGCATTACGGAAAAATGAGAAACGGCCGAGTAGACCGCCACAAGAGGACAGAGCGCTATGTCCTCTTGTGTCGGTCTACTCGGCCGTTTCTCTTTTTTTCTGTAATGCGCTATGCAAGTTCAAACACAACGAACCAACTCGCCGAATCTTAACACTTGTGGTGAGGTCAGATTGTGTCCTTCTGAAAGCGTCTCTGTTGAGAGCCCCTCAGCGAAAGCTATTCTCGCTACTTCCCCAAAGCAGGGTAGCTCCGAAGCTGCATTCATGCATCGTTAAGCTGCCCCGTCCCTGAACGAGCGCTTCAACACACCCATAGCCCAAGAATTTCTTGCTTCCGCGTGAATGCTGTAGCACGCCAATGTAAAAAGCGCGACATTGGCGGGCTATTTTATCGGCGGTATATGGCTTGCGAAGCCTCATTACTCAAATCCAAATCAAATACGAACATTATTTGGGAATGAATGAGTTTAGTAATGCAGGCCGACGGCTAGAAATATACCAGTTGGACGGCTCTCGCTTCAACAGGCACCGCCATCTTGATCTAGGTACACCCATAAAGCCTCCTTTTGAAGGGGTTTTGCGTAGTGCCTTTAGGATGCAAGTTAAGAGGCGATTCCAAAACTCCCTAAAAGGCTCAAACCCGTTTGCTGTGCAAGGCAACTTATTTTGAACTGCAACCTTAACGTGTGGCACCGAAATCCATATCCAAGCGTGGCTGCAGCTTGCGACACCGCCGTCGACCTGCTTGAGGTCAGATTTCAAATGCACACATACTATAAAACATAATGCATATTAGGAAACTGTTCGTAAGGCCAAGTCAGTATTTTAACGACAAATGTTTCTTTGTCATGGAAAAGCACAGTGTTTTACGGGCTGTCAAGTGTGTTGCATCTCTACAGCACACATCTGAGTGCATTTGTGTAGGGCTTTTATTAGCGGAAGTACACACTCGACAAAGCAAGCGTGCACATAATTATGGCTGGTCATGTCCTCTCGTCCTGCACGCATACATGGCCACACGTTGTAATGTTGTGTAGACAGAAGGTACGTGTTACTACAGCATTGCGTTACGTGTGCAACATTTCCCTCTTTCAAGAATGCGAACATACAATAAACTACTGTGACAAAAAACAATGAATGCTTGTCGTGCAGCAAGTAAATGCTTCTGCGACAAACTTCCTTAAACTCTTGAAACACTTGAAAACCTAGCTACGGCATTTATCAGTCAACACTATGTGCTTAAAAAACGCTTAAACCACAAATAAAAACAGATAAGACGGGGAATGCGCGCATACATGAAACTTAAACGCCGCGGCAAGAGAAAACTGCCTAATTTCACACATTTCTTGAGCCACTAAATCATTTCGCTCTGTAAAACGCAATGTAACAACGTACCAAGCACTAGGGGTTAACGTTTTACAGATGGACATATATTACCTTGTTCAGTTGTCCAGTTCAATAAAATTATTCATAATAAGTACTGCACATTATCTAAGGGCATCTTATAAGCTTCGTGGTACTTTTTCACGCACCAGTTAAATGCATTTGCACTGCAATGCTAATTAACTGGTAGCCGGACTTTGCTTCCACAGTGCAGCAAATGCCCCCTTAACGTTTTGTTTCACGAGTATCCACTGCACTTTAATATAATAATGATAACTTCGTAATACATGCACAAAATACAGGCGAAATGCATAAAAAAACGCATGTTAGAAAACAGTAAGAATACCAAATATGATACCGTTAAGTATGATATCACGCCATCAAAAACAAGCTTTTTTCCTCCTCAATAATAGCTTTACCGCCACGCTTCAGTTACAATCACGATCGATGCAATCGAAAGTTCATGTGTCACAGCGATTTGTTTAGTTTCATATTGTGCTGAGCTAACGCGTTATGCTGATCCCTTTCTTTCTCTCACGCTTCGTCCGCACATAAATCACTCATAAAGGCGCACGATACACAGCATATCAAAAGGCCGGCAGATCCCACGCACTGTGGGAATCGATGTTATGCGAAGCAGCCAGGACGGAGCAAATCATGCTTTACATAATTTGCATGTCATGTTTTACATGATGAGACCTCTTATTTATGTTCCTATTACAGTCACGTCGCGCAATACCTCTTTTGTTGTATATCAAGCTAGCGAACTGGACGCAACCGCACCATGAGCGTGGCATGTCAATGGCGTTGTAGATGACACGCATGCCAAGATTTTCATGTTACCACCTGCCACTTATGTTCGTTATATACTCATGTCACTCAATACCAAAGTTGGTGTATATCAAGCTAAAGAAAAGCCCGCGAGCGCGCCATGAGCGTGGCATGCAAGTGATGTCGCTCATGACATGTCATGATTTCCATATTACCACTTGTCATTTATGTTCGTCATACAGTCATGTCACTCAACACCAAATTTGGTGTATCTCAAGCTAACGAAAAGGCCGCGAGCGCGCCGTGAGCGTGGCATGCAAGTAATGTCACACATAACAAGTCATGATTTCCATACTACCATTTGTCATTTATGTTCGTCATACAGTCATGTCTCTCAATACCAAATTTGGTGTATCTCAATCTAACAAAACGGCCGCGAGCCGGCCATGATAGTGGAATGCAAGTCATGTCGCATATGACTAGTCATGATTTCCATATTACCACTTGTCATTTATGTTCTTCATACAGTCACGCCACTCAATCCCAAGTTTGGTGTATGTCAAGCTAACGAATCGACTGCGAACTCTGGATTCAAAAAGCGCTCTGATTAAGGACATGGTAGCAGACAGCGACAGGTAACTAAAAGCCTTGCAAATTAAAGTGGTTATGGTCTCTTGTACGCAAACCTGGACTGTGCCAAAAACTACTCGCTCACTTTGTTGGATAATTTGTCGTGATTCAGGGTCTAAGTGAGAATAATGACCGAATTCTGCGCTTCAATGCTACTGTAAGATGTCTATGCAAGAACGAAGTCACGCCTAAATCCGTGCACTCAGTGATTGCCCAGCTGACTTCTCGCCCGGAGGGCTTCGTCTGCAAGAGCAGCAATGCTACAGTCAGTAAATATTGTGAAGAAACCTCAGCCAAACACACGTGGGGAGGGAAAGAACGACGCGAGTACTAGGAAGCACATCCCGTCAACACCCTGTAAATAAGCATCTATTAAACGTCGTTTACCAATTCCCTAGCAGTAAAACAACAGTTTTTGAGCTTTTACGTCGCAAAACCCCGACATCCATGTGAGGGACACCGTAATTGAGAATTCCAGTAGATTTAACCGTTTCGTTCGTGATATTCATGAACATTAGCGCGCACCTAAATCTAAAACCACAGGCAAGGTAGCATTTCACCTTCATCGGAGTACGCCGCGACCTTCGGCTCAGCAGTAGAGCACCGTTACTGCCCCACTCTGGCCTGTTATGAAGGAACAAAAAGGCACTTTAGCCCTACATTATCGCACCGGACATGTGAACGATAAGGGAAGAATACCTTCACAGTGTACGGAAGGCGTTGAAGGTGAATTCGAACTTGAGCTTACGCCGACGGGATCGTTGCCCAGGTTGACCGAGGTCTTTCATGAGCCGTGTGTGAGCTGCTGGTGAGGACAGTTCAACTCACCAGTATGAGCCCCCGGTTCATGATTGGCGATTGCGGAAGAAGTCCAGGACAGGGCATGCGGCGTTGAGAGAACAAGTGGACCATATAAACTGTGCTCTCTTACGACTGCAAGACATCCCAATACAATTGCTCATCCTAGTCTTAATAAAAATTTGTTCTGCTTCTTTTTGCTTAAGTAGCTTTGAAGTTGCGATCTATTGAGGTAGTGCTTAGGCAGCTTTCCGAAACCACTTTGTTGGAAAGGAAATATTAGTACGTATTTATGTATGTCATTTTAAACCTTATCATTGTTTAAAGCTTCCGAAAGCTCCGCTACCTATGGAAATTGATGTTTCCGAGGATACAAAATAAAGACCCTTCTACGCATAATTTTAAGCTAAGAGCCACGACGCCGATGAGCAAGTTCATTGTTTTACTGTGATTTGCGTTTTTCAGTGATCATAAACACACTTCTTCAGAGTTCAGAGGAAGAGAACGTGCTGTCATTGATTGATAAGAAAAAAGCGGCAGATCCCATGCACTGTGGGAATCGATATGATGCGAAGCAGCCAGCAAGGAGAAATCATGCTGTACATAATACGCATGCCATTATTTACATGTTAGGACCTGTCATTTGTGTTCGTCATGCAGTCACGTCGCACAATGCAAATTTTGGTGTATATCAAGCCAGCGAACTGGACGCAAGCGCACCATGAGTGTGGCATGTAAAAAATTGGCCGCGTATCTGCGTGCTTCGCTGCAAATGTCGTCGAAAGACGATGGTCTTGTGCCGGCCGTACTACGATGTTTTGCCTTGCCTCAGACAGCGCGTACTCTACGTTGAATTGGCTGCATCTTGGTGGCATTCATAAAAAGTCACAGTTTTCGCCACTAGTGCGAAGCAATGAATGCGATAGCAAGAAATTAGTTTGTCACACGAAGAACGACAAGCAGCTCGATACTTGCAACGCGCCGCCGCAGCACAACGAAGGACGCTCGAAAAGGACGCATATGTATACACAGGACAAGCGTGAACTAACAACTGTCGCAGTTGTTACGTATTTGTATTTGAGCGACGCGCTGCGAGTGTCCACAATGCAGAAGCCGACACTGTTGTTGCTGTTGCCTCTGAGATGGCTCATACCCACTCAGGGGGGATTGGCCAAGGATTGATTATATGATTATATGACTTTTCGGCGCTGTTTGATACTTCTTTTTCTTTTACACTGCGGCACGTGGAATGACCCCTCTGCGTCTCCTGCCACGCGCTGGCGTCCGACGCGTGCCCGGTGTTCTTTTGTTTCATTCTACATCATGAGTGGTACAGAAGGGAGCCACGTTTTCGTGCGCATCTAAAGGGAGTTTTCAATTTGAAAGAAACTGTAAAAGCGTTGCGTGATAGAAAACACGTTCAAGCTGTTCCGAGATCTGCGTACCGCGAGCGGCAAATGGTGCATATGAGTAGCTCGCCGTTATATCGCTGGCACGAGCATGGCGTGTGGCTGTGTTGGCTAACAGGCTGTGGAGCGAGGGGTCGCTGGTTCGAACCCCCGTTAGGTGGTCTGGAATGACGGCGTCGACAGACGGCGACGGCGAAAATCAGCCGAGAGTGTCCATATAATTGCTATCGCAATAGAGGAGGCGCTGCGCGATATATGGACACCATCGAAAAACATGAGCTTCTGCTGAACCAAGGGCCACTGCCAGCTGCAGCACTTTATGGTCGGCACAAGGCTTTTTCGTGCAAAGCGTCGCAGTTTGTGTACAGCGTCGCATTTTCAGCGCAGCCTAAAAAACACTTCGGTCTTTAGAATTACGTGTCAATGTATTTTCTAATAAAAGAACACACGACCTGGTACTTACATATTAATGCTGCGCCTCACGTATGCGTAGTATTTGCTTTTTGATCGAATATGTTCACAAGTATGAAAGCAAACACCAGTTCAAGTATGGGTGGGCGTTCAGAAAGTGGTTAAACTTTGATCGAGTAGCTGAATCAGGTTACGGACAGACAAACAGACGGACAGCGAGACCAAAATTTTTGCCTGTAAGTATCCCAAGAAAGACTATCGTCTTTAATAGAATTGTAGATGACATGCATGCCAAGATTTCCGTGTTACCACCTGCCACTTGTGTTCGCTTAATTTTTTTACCTCGAATCGTGGCGAGACGCGAGACCAATCTGCCTCAGTTTCGCATGCGTTCGTATTCTCGCGCTCTGCGCATCGTGCAGACGCCACCCGCGTTCCAGCGTTTAAATTGACGGACACTTTGTCATTTCCAAAGTGTGTTCCTCGAACGCCTGTGCCCACTGAGACGGGGTCGGTCAGAGTGGAACGTGATGCGTGCGTCTCCCTCCTTGCATGATTAGAGACGCTGGAAACAGCGACGCTACGCAAGCAAAGAGCGAGCGCTGTAGAGTCCAACGCGACCGGCGCCCATTTGCGCGCCCCGGCGCCCACCTGACACTGTGCAAGGGCACGGCTGGAGGGATGGACGGACGACCGGACGGACGGGCGGACGTGACCATGAGACATTAAAGGCTTTCACCTTAAAATTGGTGTACATCAAGCTGACGAAAAGGCCACAAGAGTGTCATGAACGTGGTATGCAAGTCATGTTGCACATGACATACCATGATTTGCATATTACCACTTGTCATTTATCCTCGTCATACAATCACGTCGCTGAATACCAAATTTGGTGTATACCAAGCTAGCGAAACGGCCACGGAAGTACCACGAGTGTGGCATGCAAGTCATGTTGCACGCGATAATTAATGGTTTCCATATTAAAACTTGTCATTTATGCTCGTCGTAGAGTCACGTCCCTCAATACGAAGTTTGTTGTATATCAAGCTAGCGAAACGGCCACGAGAGTGTCATGAACGTGGCATGCAAGTCATGTTGCACATGACATATCATGATTTCCATATTACCACTTGGTATTTATATTCGTCATACAGTCACGTCACGCAATACCAAATTTGGTGTATATCAAGCTAGCGAAACGGCCGTCAGCGCGCCATGAGCGTGGCATGTAAATCATGTTGTATATGACATGTAGGTGATGATTTTCATATTACCACCTGTCATTTATGCTCGCCATACAGTCACGTCTCTCAATACCAAACTTGGTGTATATCAAGCTAGCGAAACGGCCCCGAGAGTGTCATGAGCATGGCATGCAAGTCATATTGCACATGACATGTCATAATTTCCATATTACCACTTATATTACCATTTATGTCCGTCACACAGTAACGTCATGCAATACGAAATTTGGTGTATATCAAGCTAGCGGAACGTGCGTCAGGGCGCCATGATCGTTGCATGTAAATCATGTTGTACATGACATGCAGGTCATGATTTTTATATTACCACCTGTCATTTATGTTGGTCATGGAGAAATGTCTCATCGTACGAATTTTTGGATATATGAAACCGGCCTCAGGAGCACTATGGCCATGGTGTGTAAATCATAGCTTTCCTGACAAGTTAGTCATGATTTTCATGATATGACCAGTCACTCCTGTTTGTCATACAGTCATGTTATTCCATACCAATTTTGGTATAAATCCCATTAACAATACGGCCAGGAGAGCCCCTGGTCATTCATGTTCGTCATAGGGTCATGTCACTCAATACCGAATTTGGTGTATATCAAGCTACTGAAACGGCCGCGACCGCGCCATGAGCGTGGCATGCAAGTCATGTCGCACATGACAAGTCATGATTTCCATATTATCACTTGTCATTTATGTTCGTCATACGGTCACGTCACTGAATACCAAGTTTGGTGTATGTCAAGCTAACGAAACGGCCGCGAGCGCGCCATGACCGTGGCATGTAAATCATAGTTTTCATGACAAGTTATTCATGATTTTCATGATATGATCAGCCATTTCTGTTCGTCATACAGTCATGTTATGCCATACCAAATTTGGTACAAATCCCATAAACGACACGGCCAGGAGAGCACAAAATCGTAGGCGGCTAGATAGATAGATAGATAGATAGATAGATAGATAGATAGATAGATAGATAGATAGATAGATAGATAGATAGATAGATAGATAGATAGATAGATAGATAGATAGATAGATACGCTCAAAGTCGCCGAAGTTCGCTAAAAAATGCTTCACATTTAAAACATGGTTGATCCTTGCGTCATGGGAATCGGCTATGACACGAAAGTAAAACGTGTCCTTACCGTAGTAGTTGAATGTTTACTGCACACTGTTTTAAGAAGGTTGCCTTTTGGTGTTTGACAGCCATAGCACCCTTTAACGTAGATGAAGCCACGTTGACGCTTGGCGATACATCTCCAACCTGATGACAACAGACCTTTGTGATAGCTGAGATGATTAGAGAGACCTTTGTGGTATCGGTAGCAGTAATCGGTGAGAAGGGATCAGAGAAAGTGGTGTGACACCTGAAAGAGCGTCACTCATTGTCCGCAGAACTTGGACTAAGGGCGCATATTCGCGTCATGTTGAAGAGTTGTGGAACACCACGGCTCGAATGCAGGGAAACGCAATGCGCGTCGTGTCGCCCCTGTTGGCCGGCCGCGATTTTCAATGCGAATGCATTTCTTAGTCGGGCTATGTCAGGCGCATCCGGCGGCGTCCGCGGAGGAGGAGGAGGAGGATAGGTTGAGGAGGTGTCCGCGCGCCGGCAGGAGTTATCTCTCCGCTCTCACTCCCTCTCCCATAGCAACAGCTGCGGGCGCGCGCGCTTATCCTCGCCCCTAGCAACCGGAGCATGTGGTGCGAGAGAGTGTAGGAGAGGGTAGGTGCAGTGCTTCGCCGCTCCTTCTCTCGCCGTTCGCTCTCTCTCCTCCCTGCGCCCCACTCTCCCGTCCGCTCGCGCCTCACTCTCGACCGTTCGCTGGCTGGGCACCTCTCAAGGCGATGGCAGAAGTCGGTGTCGGCGCAAGAAATGCATTCGCATTTCCTCACGATTCCCTTCGGGGAGGTGGGGGGCATTTTTTCTTGGGGTGGGCGTAAGCGGCGAACGTGGTGTTACCGGCATGCTAGGCAGGCATGCGTCGCATAGCTAGTAGTACACTCCAGCATAGCTATTTTTTGGTACGGCTGGATGCTATGAGCGAAGCGGACGCTTGGGCTGAGGTCACCATTTGGCGGTTAGTGAAGCGTCGAGAAAAAATTGCACTTTTCCAATTGAAAACGCGTCGACTGTAATGGACGCGTTGCAACGACGCTTTGAACTAGCTAATCGGGGGGGGTCGCGGTCTCGATGCATTACCACCTCTCCAACCAAAAACACTGGGAGAGGACAGTGTTAGATATAAAAGGCGCCTTTGTACGGCCTTGAAAGTTTGTGACTACGGCGCAGTGGATAGCGTGCCGGGCTGCTCCTGGGGCGGACCCAGTGTTCGTGAGCTTGACTCCCGTCGACAGAACATTTTTTCTTTGCCATCTGATCGTGTACATTTTTCAGACGCCATTACCGTGACGGAACTACGTCACTGAAGTCTTGATGGACCCCGGCAAAAAACACCTTCGTGTTTTATGCCAGATCACCAAGATTCCCACATTCCCTCAAAGATTCCCACATTCCCTCCAAGATTCCCACGTTGCGAGCTCCAAGTCACACACACACACACACACACACACACACAAACACACACACACACACACACACGCACGCACACACACACGCACACACACATGTGGCAACGCTTATGTCATGGCTTTTGCGGGAGGTAAAGCGTACATAGACGCGCAAATTCCAGTTTGACCCTCATCTCACTGCACACGAATGAACGCGATGACAATTGCCGAGTCTGGGGACCCTCAGGCGAGGTGCTTGGTCAATCCAAGTAGCAGAAACTTTATTGTACTGGAGGGAATTAGGGCGAAGGTGGGTGGGTCCCCCTAGTCCAGGGCCCCACTGGCCTTTGCGGCTCGCTGGGCCTGATGGGGGCAGAGCAATTTGGATCCTTGCTCGCAAGCCAGACCTCCCACTGCCTCTCAGATGGGTTATCCCTAATAAGGGCGAGTTAATTTCGGAGGGCCTGAGTCTACACGTTCACGTTATGTGAGTGAGAGATGGCCGCTCCCAACACCACGGACATGTGTCCGGGTACTGCGTTGGGTAGATTTTGTTGTGGATTAATAGATTGGGGTACGTGTTAGTTTGTAACCGGCGCCAGTACCCTGCCTGCCCGGTATCATGTTTGGGGTGTGGTGGGCTGAATTTTAACGCGATAGCGTTAAAGAGCTCGTTTCGCAGAAATTTCGGCGTCGTAGCCAGCGTCGGTGTAGGCGTCAGCGTCGTTGGTTGTGAGCGAAAAATCATCATCTTGTCCGCGACCGAAAAATCGAGCAAGATGCAAATAAAATAAATATTTCCAGGTCCGAGTGAGGTTCGAACCCGGGCCGTCTGCTTGGGAAGCAGGTGTTCTACCACACAGCCACGACTATGCTTGGAAATAATAGTAATAATAATCTTTATTGCTCATTTCATCAAAAAGTAGTACACATATCAGGCCTGCCAAAGCCACATAGGGCTTGAGCGGCAGTGCCTGGCAGCAGCGGAAAACAGCAATCTTTGAAGTTATACATTTGCTTATATGAGAAAATGAAAAAAATAAATATGGCACGGGAAAGAGAACAACCACTTCACTTACGACGATAAATAAATCATTCGCCTGAGAACCTTTTTTTAATTTATGTTTAGTCCGGGTGCGCAGTACACTTGGAGGCAACTTATTGAAGTGCAGAGGAACGTAGCAGTCTCGTATTCTTTTTCCGTACCTTGTGTTACGCCTCGGTACTAGAAATGGGTCCTTGGGACGTAAACAAGGTGGAGGAACATACTTGGTTTTGAAACTGTTGTTCCAAAAGTGCCTAAGCGCTACACTTTCCATTAGTAAGTGAGTAAAATCCGGCATACATAAGGTTTTAAAAACATCATTTTTGGCATTGAGGTTGAGGTCATAGCTAATGTTTTTTAACACATGACGAAGAATAGAGTTTACCCTCATTTGACAGCGTGCCGCACAATGGCCATATACTATTATGCCGTACCTCACTACACTATAACCCAAAGCATGTGCAACAAGTTTTCGAATAGAGAGAGGCATCAAATACCTCAAATTGTACAGCATGCACGATACACCGCGAAGACGTTCGTATACATACTCTACGTGAGATTTCCAGGACAGATCACTGTCAAAATACAGACCAAGGTACTTCACGGTATCCACATAGTCTAAGGGTGTACACGAACAAGGATAACAATTGGAATCATGCAGAACAAACGAGTAATTGATATCTAATTTTTTCAAAGGGTTGTGAAAACAAATCAGTTTTGGCTTAGACGTATTAATTTTAATTAAATTAGCAGAAAACCAGTCCATAGCCCTTGTTGCAACTGCCTGTAATGAAGTACTGGCATGCATAAAGCTGGTTGACTGAGCTAAAATGACAGTGTCATCTGCATTCATATAGACCAACCGGGACCACATTAACCAGGTCATTCACAAAAATGTTGTATAACAATGGACTAAGGACGGAGCCTTGCGGGACACCGGATTTTATTATAAGAAGTCGCTCTTGGCTTGCCCAAGTGAAACTAGCTGACGTCGGTCATGCAGAAAATTTTGCAAGAGCTGCAAAAATGCGCCACGAAACCCTAATAAAGAAAGCTTGGTTAACAAAATGTCATGGCTCACGCTATCGAATGCTTTGCTCACATCGAGAAGGATTGCGCATACACACTGATTACGTTCGAACGATAAGTTCAGCACGTCAGATAAATCTTCGAGAACCGCTTGTGTACCTTTTCCTGGAATCAACCCATACTGGGAAGGACAGTGAAAATAACTTTCTCTGCTTGGAAATGCAGTGAAGATAACTTTCATGCATCGCAAACGCAAGCGTCCTTTATATAAACGTCGCAATATAACCTGTAATATCCCAGGAATATTGCGTGGCACAGGCGTACATTGCCCTCGGGCGTCACAATATGTCACTATCATAACGATTTCACAGTTTAAAGCCGGCCACCCATTACAAACGGCACACGCCTTACTGCGCGTATTCCCTTAAGAACACATAGTTGGTGCAAAGCAAGTATGCACTAAGTGGTTGAAGTGGGCCCTCGAGACAGGATACCGCTATCGCGTTCAACTCTTAAAGGCGAGGATAAAGGGTCCCCCCAATTTTAACACGAGAGTGTTTTATGCCAGGGTTCACCAAGATTTGAGTGACATATTTCCGTCACGGAAATGACGTCGAAAAATACACATGATCAGAAGACAAAGAAAACAATGTTCCGTCAACGGGAGTCGAGCCTCCGACCTCTAGGTCCGCGACAAGAGATGCCGGGCACGCTATCCACCGCGCCACGGTCACATACCTTGCAGGCTTTAAAATCAAGCCTTTTATATCTACAACTGTCCTCTCACAGTGCTCTTGCTAAGAGAAGTAATGCATTACGACCGTGAAATGCACGATTAGTTTCTTCAAAGCGTTGTTTCTCCGCGTCCGTCTCATTCGGCGTGTTTCGAATAGTAAACGTGCAGTTTTCCGACGCATTACCACACTGCCAGGTGGCGACCTCACCCCTAGCATCCACACTCGTAGCATCCGTCCATACCAAAAATAGCTGTGCGACGCCCGAGTGCGTCGCGTGGTCGTAACTCCGTATCCATAGCCATGTTCCTAGCTCGCCCCCGCGAAAAATCACAGCCGGCCAACGGGGAAGACACGAGCACGTTGCGCTTCCCTCTGGTCGGGCAGCGTTGTTACTTAACTCTAACATGCCGTGAGTAGACGACCTTAGCCAAAGTTCGGCGCCCAATCATTGGCGCTCTTCTGGCTGTCACACCGCTTTCAATGACTCCGCTCTCACCGAACAGCTACCACAAGCATCTATGACCACAAGCGTTTCTCTAATCGTTCATCTTAGACGTTAGTCGTCGGGATACAGATGTACCATCAAGCGTCAACGTGGATGCATCCACGTTAAAGGGTGCTATATCTGTAAACACACCAATAGTCATTGTGCAAGCTCTCTTATATCAAATGAGCAGTAAACATTCGACTACTTCTGTAAGGACACCTTTCACTTTCGTGTTATACCGATTCCGATGACAGAGGAATCAACTATGTTTTTTTTTGCTTTTCTATTCTTTGTGCCTCCAGAATGTCGCGCGAGGAGACTGGAGGTTCTTCGAGAGCCGCGATCGGTGCCCGGATACTAATTCTGCGAGCTATACCGTCTGCCCTCTCATTACCCTCCAGCCCCGCGTGCGCAGGACACCGTATGACGGCGTGATATTAAGGCGAAAGCCTTTAATGTCTTATGCTCACGTCCGTCCGGTGTCCGTCCGTCCGGTGGTGGTGGTGTGCGCCCTGACGACCCTTACTGCGCATGCGTAAACCCTCCCCATGCACCTCCTCTCCTACGCTTCCCCCTCTCTCTCCTCTAGGTATCCCTCCCTCCCGTGGCGTTTACACACATATTGCGCATGCGCGTCCCCTCCCCTTCTCTCTCCTACGCTGTCCCCTCTCTTCTCTAGGCATCCCTCCCGCGGCTTTTACACACCCATTGCGCATGCGCGTCCCCTGCCCCTCTCTCTCCACTACTATGCTTCCCTCTTTCTCTCCCTAGGCATCCCTCCCCTCAGCGTCCACACCCTCACTGCGCATGCGCGTCCCAACCCCCATCTCTCTCCTCTAGGCATGCCTCCCCGCGGCAACCACACCCCCCACTGCGCATGCGCGTCCCCTCTCTCTCCTCTAGGCATCCCTCCTGCGGTGTTTGACCCCCCAATGCGCATGCGCGTCCCCTCCCCCCCCCTCTCTTCTATCCTACGCCCCCCCCTCTCTCGCCTTGCGACGCCGACGCAGGCAGCGTCGCTAGCGAGTTTCTTGATTGAAAAAAAAATTCCCCATCTCCCGCTAAAAGGAACCATGTGTGGATGCGAAGCAGCGGGGAGATAATTAGCTTGAGCGGGAGGAGCGTCGCCGCTCTCATTTCACGGCAGTGGTCCGGGCGCTCATCGCGGCGCTGCACAGGAGAGAATGAGGCGCGCGCGCTCCGTCATTTTCATACCGCGGAACTACCGTGGCGCCCCCCAGCGGATTATGCAGCTGTCACACCACCTGTCGTGCGCGCCGCTCCGTAGAGGATTCCTAGATGAAAGGGCGGGGGGGGGACCGTAGAAGAGAAGAGAGAGTGGGAGGGGACGTGCATGTCCTGTGGGGGTGTGGGACGCGGGAGCCGCTCCGTGGAGTAGAGGATTCTTAGAGGAGAGAACGCGCATGCGCTGCGTGGATGTGGGCGCCTCTCCTTAGAGTAGACGAAGGGGGTGAGCGTAGGAGAGCATAGGGGAGGGGACGTGCATGCGCTGTGGTGGTGTGGGACGCGGGAAGGACTAAGCCCCCTCCAAACACATGCAAGCAAGATTAAGGAATGGGGTCAACCTGGGCGACAGATACCACCTGCCTAGCCATTGCTAAGCAGCCTCTCTGTGCTCTCGGCCATGACTCTGATGACTGTTAGGGTTGACGGCCTTCATATTACTACAGTGTTCTGGTTCTCATAATGGGTGCTTCCCTACTTCATGAAAGTGGCCGGATGCGGGACGGGGGGACGCGGGACGCGGGACGCGGGACGGACACGGGAGCCCCGAGCATAAGATGCTTCGCATCTAGAAAAACTTCCCCCTCTCCCGCTAAAGGGAACCATGTGTGGATGCGAAGCAGCGGGGAGATAATTAGCTTGAGTGGGAGGAACGTCGCCGCTCTCGTTTCATGGCAGCGGTCCGGGCACTCATCGCAGAGCTGCACAAGAGAGAGAATGAGGCGCGCGCGCTCCCTCATTTTCATACAGCGGAACTACCGTGGCGCCCCCAGCGGAGTATGCAGCTGTCGCACCACCTGTCGTGCGCGCCGCTCCGTAGAGGATTCCTAGAGGAGAGGACGGGGGGGACCGTACGAGAGGGGGGAGGGGACGCGCATGCGCTGTAGGGATGTGGGACGCGGGCGCCGCTCCGTAGAGTTGATGATTTCTAGAGTAGAGAAAGGGGGTGAGCGTAGGAGAGGATAGGGGCAGGGGACGCGCATGCGCTGTGGGACGCGGGGGCCGCTCTGTAGAGTAGATGATTCCTAGAGGAGAGAAAGGGGGTGAGCGTAGGAGAGGAGAGAGAGAAGGGGGAGGGGACGCGCATGCGCTGTGGTGGTGTGGGACGCGGGAAGGAGGGATGAACTAAGCCCCCTCCAAACACATGCAAGCAAGATTAAGGAATGGGGTCAACCTGGGCGACAAACACCACCTGCCTAGCCATTGCTAAGCAGACTCTCTGTCCTCTCGGCCATGACTCTGATGACTGTGGTAGTGGTTGACGGCCTTCATATTACTACACTGTTCTGGTTCGCATAATGGGTGCTTCCATACTTAATGAAAGTGGCCGGACGCGGGACGCCGGACGCGGGAGGGACGCGCGAGGGACGGGCATACCCCGAGCATAAGATGCTTCGCATCTAAAACCGACTGCTCGCGCTGCAGAACCGTTCAACGCCGACGCAGGCAGCGTCTGCTAGCGAGTTTCTTGGTTGAAAAAACCGACTGCTCACGCCGCACAACCGTTCACTGGCCACCCCGTACATATAGGCACTGGATCTTGACCTGCAAGGTAGTGCCGGTGGGAGATATCTCTTGTGCGTTGTCGAACGAAAAACATTCGCAGCGTGCGCGTTAACTAAAAGCGGACTGCGGGTCTCTGTGTCCAGTCCGAGTCTTCTGTCTCTCATTGCCCATTAGCAGCGATTGGCATGTTCCAGTAGGAAACACCGGTCCATCACTGCGTGATTGCGCTTCCCTAGATTTCTCTCCTGCGCAACGCCGCGATGAGCGCCAGCGTCAACGCCACCGCCAGTGTGAGCGATAGCGCCCGCTGCTTCGCATCTACACACGGTTCCCTTTAGCCGGAGATGGTGTAATTTTAAGGCGAAAGCCTTTAATCTCTCATGCACGCGTCCGTCCGGTGTCCGTCCAGTGTCCGTCCGTCCGGTGTCCGTCCGGCGTCCTTCCCTCTGTCCGTCCGTGCGTCTGTCCGTCGGTCTGTCCGTCCGTTTGTCCGTCCATCCGTTTGTCCATCTGTCCGTCCGTCCGTTTGTCCGTCTGTTCGTCCGTTCATCTGTCCGTCGGTCCATCTGTTCATCCGAGCTCTGGCACGGAATCAAGTGGGCGCCGGGGTGCGCAAACGGACGGCGGTCGCGTTGGACTCTACAGCGCTCGCGCTTTGCTTGCGTAGCGTCGCTGTGCCCAGCCCTTACAATCATTCTGACCGACGCAGTCTCAATGGACACATGCGTCCACGGAATACACTTTCGAATTTACAAAGGGTCCGTCAATTTGAGCGCTGGAACGCGGATGGCGTTAGCGCGATGCGCAAAGCGCGAGAAAATACTAACGCATGCGAACGGAGGAAGATTAGTCTCGCGTCTCGCTGCGATTCGCGGTAAAATATTAAAAAAAGAAAACACGCACACATTCTGTTTGTGTGTTATTCCAGTGAGAGTGTAAAAGAAAAAAGACATGGCATAGTCAGTGGAATGGCCACACGCTTTCGCCGAACACACTTTGGAATGTACAAAGTGTCCTTCAATTTTTAAATGCGAAGCATTTCTTAGCGAACTTCGGCGACTTTGAGCGTATCTATCTATCTATCTATCTATCTAGCCGCCTACGACTTTGTGCTCTCCTGGCCGTATCGTTAATGGAATTTATACCAAAATTGGTGTGGCATAACATGACTGTATGACAAATATGAATGACTGGTCATATCATGAAAATCGTGACTAACTTGTCATGAAAACTATGATTTACGCGACATGGCCATAATGCTCCTGAGGCCGTTTTCTTAACTTGATATATCCGAAAATTCATACAATGAGACATTTCTGCATGACCAACATAAATGACAGGTGGTAATATGAAAATCATGACCTGCGTTTCATGTACAACATGATTTACATGCCACGCTCATGGCGCGCTGACGGCCGTTTCGCTAGATTGATATACACCAAATTTTGTATTGCGTGACGTGACTGTATGACGAACGTAAATGCCAAGTGGTAATATGGAAATCATGACATGTCGTGTGCAACATGACTTGCAGGCCACGCTCATGACACTCTCGTGGCCGTTTCGCTAGCTTGATATACACCAAGTTTGGTATTGAGGGACGTGACTGTATGACGAGCATAAATGACAGGTGGTAATATGAAAATCATGACCTGCATGTCATATACAACATGATTTACATGCCACGCTCATGACACTCTCGTGGCCGTTTCGCTAGCTTGATATACACCAAATTTAGTATTGCGTGACGTGACTGTATGACGAACATAAATGCCAAGTGGTAATATGGAAATCATGACATGTCATGTGCCACATGACTTGGATGCCACGCTCATGACACTCTCGCGGCCGTTTCGCTAGCTTGATATACAACAAACTTCGTATTGAGGGACTTGACTGTATGACGAGCATAAATGACAAGTGGTAATATGGAAACCATGACATGTCATGTGCAACATGATTTGCATGCCACACTCATGGTGCTCCCGTGGCAGTTTCGCTCGCTTGATATACACCAAATTTGGTGTTCAGCGACGTGATTGTATGACGAGGATAAATGACAAGTGGTAATATGCAAATCATGACATGTCATGTACAGCATGACTTGCATGCCACGTTCATGACACTCTTGTGGCCGTTTCGCCAGCTTGATATACACCAAATTTTAAGGTGAAAGCCTTTAATGTCTCATGCTCACGTCCGCCCGTCCGTCCGTCCGTCCGTCCCTCCAGCCGTGCCCTGGCACAGTGCCAGGTTGGCGCCGGGGCGCGCAAACGGACGCCGGTCGCGTTGAACTCTACAGCACCCGCGCTTTGCTTGTGTAGCGTCGGTGTGCCCAGCGTCTCTAATCATCCACGGAGGGAGACGCGCGCATCACTTTCCATTCTGACTGACTCCGTCTCATTGGGCACAGGCGTTCGAGGAACACACATTGGAATTGACAAAGTGTCCGTCAATTTAAACGCTGGAACGCGGATGGCGTCTGCGCGATGCGCAGAGCGCGAGAATACGAACGCATGCGAAACGGAGGCAGATTGGTCTCGCGTCTCGCTGCGATTCGAGGTAAAAAAAATTAAGCGAACATAAGTGGCAGGTGGTAACATAAAAATCTTGGCATGTATGTCATCTTCAATGCCATTTACATGCCACGCTCATGGTGCGCTTGCGTCCAGTTCGTTACCTTGATATACACTAAAATTTGTATTGCGCGACGTGACTGTATGACGAACACAAATGACAGGTGCTAACATGTAAATAATGACATGCATATTATGTACAGCATGATTTGCTCCTTGCTGGCTGCTTCGCATCACATCGATTCCCACAGTGCGTGGGATCTGGCGGTTTATTGTTCAATGTGTGTTCCTAGGGTTTTATCAGTAATTTTTGATACAGCTCCGGTCATGTACTGACGGCATGCTGACTGCGAGTCTGAGATAACTAGGGCGTCCTGGGTCTTGCGTTCGGCATCTCGGGTGGAAAATGCTATAGCTACCGACGCTGCCATGCTAACTGATGTTGAATTCCAATGGCAAATCGCGAGCGCCCGGTCGGATCGCGAACGGAGCGCGTAGATCCGGGCGGGATTGCTCTCGTCAAATCTGTGACTGGAACGCGTGTGCCTTGACGGGAGAAGCCGGTACACGGAAATCTTGCGAGGGGGGTGTGATAGGGCGCGAGGGGGGAAGGGGGGCGAAGCGTTTTACTGGTCATCCATGTCTGCCCGCGACTGTAACATCCGGCGTGACGGGATGAAATGCGGGCGGACAGAATACGTCACGCGAACTCCGGCGAAATCCGCCGATTTCGGCGGAGCAAGAATTCTTGCTCCACGGAGCGATCCGTAATATGCGGTTGCTCTCAATCTGCCATTGGAACGCACAATTCACGCTCCCAATCTGCCATTGGAATGTGACTGCTCCACTCAGAGCATAAAAAGTTGATCTGGATCTGCCATTGGAATTCAACATGAGGCAGTTCGTACGGTTGCTGTGATTGTACTGAATTGATTTGTGGCTACGACTGTATATTTGTGTCAAGCGATGGATGGAATACACGCCGCGTTGCTACTTCACGCTGCAAAAACGACAGAACGCGATAAAGCGTTGCAAAGCACACCGAGCTGCTGCCGCTTCGGTGCACTTCAAACGCGGCGCAATCACAAGCTTCAACTGCATCGAATGACGACCGGCGAGGATGATGCTGTACATCTCTAGATAACAGCAAGAAAGAGCTTCTTCTGGAAGAAACAAGCACCCCAGAAAAACCGAATGGACGCCTCTCGGTCTCGGTGCAGCGGCACCTCACCTCTCGTCGTGAACTTCGCCATGTTGAATTTTTTATTTGTTCGTCTTAACCAGTACATCATAGCATGATGCGACTGTAGTTGGACGCGCATAATACAAATGGACAGTAGTGCACTTTTCTTTTTATTTTTATGTTGTGACCGTCTATAGGCGAATTTCCGGGGGAAATCTTTACTGATGCCGTAACCACTGCTCTTTAGCTAACTGCTTGAGGAAAGGACGCCTTCTTTATCCTTGAAATGCATTAATTTCACTATTTGTGGTCTCCGTTTCCCCTCTCTATACGCTCGAAGTCAGTGGGTACTTTCTATGTTACGACTTGGAATAGTTATACCCAGACATTTGTGACACAACTCAATGGCCAATTCTTCATAACATGCCATGCCTCGTGTTGTCCGTGACTGAGCCCGTAAAAAAATTAGGTTACATCTTCGAGATCTGCTTTCCATGTCGCTAATGTGGTCAGTCAGCATAGTTAGTTCAGCAGCGCTGTTTTGCTAACACTTTCATTGCTGTCACTATGAGACTTTACAATAGGGTGTGACTGTAAGTTAGATTCTATCTTGGTCAACCGTGCGCTCAGGTCGGCGAACGTTCGTTCATGATCAGCAAAGATTTACCTGATTGAATTGAACTACTAAAACATGGCCGACTGCCCAGCATTCTTGTTATTTATAAATAAAGGGACTCGCGTTCAACATTGATTGCACTCTCCAAACCCACGCATAGATGCCGTCGCTTAGACGAGGTACGCCGATGCTGTTTTCCGAGTAAAACTAGCTTCCCGCATCAGTCAACCTGTGCAAGGAAGCCTCACCGAAGGTTAGGATCCGTCTATAACGAACATTATGTGACAAATATCTCTACATGCTTTAATGGTGTGCATCACCCCCACCCTTCTGTGTGAAGAGAGCTGATATAGCAATGGGTGCCCTGGCTATCACCTACGATAGGTTCCAGGTTCTTCATTTCCCGCCTCAAGTCCACACAGAGCATCTGACTATCTTGGCAGGATTCCCAGACCGAGTGCAAGTTAGCCCCTTTGGAACTCTGATGGTTTTCCAGTGGCAGGTGAGTGAAGATCCAAGATACTCATTTATTTAATTTATTTATTACAAATGCCTTACAAGTCAGTGCAGTGCTGTGGGTATTTTGTTAGGGAGAGTAAAATATGTGTTCGTAGTATATATGTATAACAAAATATTATAACAGATATACACGCTGCTATCTGGCTTGGAGTACTCTTGATGATGATGGCTCTGGCTCATGGCGCGGACTGTGTTCGTTCGGCCGCATGCTTGATCTACTCGCATGACGATTGCGGTTGCATGGCTGATCAAAACTGTTCTCTCGCAGTTTCTTCTCGAATATGCGCATACTTGCTTTACAAAGAATGCGCACTAGTTCGAATATGTATACGACCTGGGTCCCGGGTGTCCATTGTCCCTCCAATCTTGTTGACGGCCGGTTGATCAGCGACAGATCCTAAAAACCACTACGTCGATATCCACGCGGCCCTCAGGTGACACACTGGTGGTCCGAATGGAGTGCTTCTTGTCGTACATGGGCTCACGCGTCACTGGGTAGCGCTGGTGGACATCAGCTTCTTTTAGGTGGGTGGTATTGGTAGGCTCAGCTATGCTTGTGTCCCCGCATGATGAAACGCACTGACTTTCGAGAAATGTGGCTTCGTCTATCACTATGACTTCATTAAGCGATATGTATTTTTGCAGTTGGTAAGCTTCTGCGCATTCGGCCACTGAC
>JALIZH010012047.1:0-15962 GCA_030522465.1 Rhipicephalus appendiculatus
CGTGGGGCCCTTTCTAGCAGACGACGCACGCTGTGTGGACCGGCGGTGTTCCGGTGTGCTAGGGCTGCTTCCGTTTTCACTCTCTGTGATGGTAGTGGGAGAGGAGGCTGGGGTTGTATGCTCCCATGAGGAAGACGACGCGGGAGAGGAGGATTCGGTGCTGTCCTCCTCACTGGCTGTGGGTGATGAGGAGACAGGTTCCTTGTTGAGGTTGCAGTCCGTCCTTCAATAAAACTTCATTTGGGCCTAGTTGGTACATATTCCTGTTTTCCTCCTGCACAAGATGGAGTGTAGGTACAGTGTAGGGGACTGGGGTGTCTTGGAAATGGCGGCGGCGGCCTTCTCGGATGTGGTAGCAGCCTTTTTCTCTTTGGTTGCCGGTTTGGCTGCCTTGCCCTTTGCGGCCTGGCGCGTTTTAGGCGCGGTGGTTTTGCCAGGCCCTCTTGTTTTTGGACGAGAAGTTGGCGTGTGGAGGTATGGAAGCTGGCGCTGCCGAGATGTCAAGGCCCTCAGCTTCCGAGGCCCAGGGCTTGTTGTGGTCCCTGCTGATGCAGGCGGCTGGCTCACTGTTTGGCACGCCTTAGTGCGCTCCATGAGATCGCCGTGCGTGTCCTTTGAACACAGAGCCTCAGAGGAAGTAGTCGCCATCTTGGTGATGGTAGTGTAAATAAAATAAAGACGAGACGGGAAAGAAAAAAAAAGAGAAGAGACAAGGGAACTACATTTTCTTTTATTCTTGAAGCCCTAAAAAGGGCTGCACGCTAGGTGCTGGTCAAGGGAAGGGATAGAGAGATGGGCGCACGGGTGTGCGCCAGAACTATATGAAAAAATGACGGGGTAAAAAAGGAAGAGGGACGGAGCGAAAAAAAAAGCGTCTGGTGCGCTCGAAAGTTGGATGGAAGGACGGCGGTCTACGTAACTGCATAGAGTTGGTCGCAAAGAATTCGCCCCCTCGAAGAACAGTTGTTTCTGCAATAACCTACTCGAAGTTTGCTGGAAAAGCTCACACGCGACAGTTTATTTTACCTTATCCGTTCGCTCTGCTCAGTGATTGAAAACAACGCGCTACATACCCTTCCATTTGCTCGGCTCTTTATATTTTTTTTTAACCGACTGTGCATACATTTCGAGTAAACGTGTCACGCGTGTGAGAGAAATCAAAGATTCTTCAAAACAATAGCTGCTTATTGGTAGACCTTGACGGCAATTGTAGCATGATCATTTGCCATGTCGCAATACTCGGGCGTGACTGACAGATTGCGCGTGAAACTTGGTGGTAGAAAATAGTACCATAGGGTGTTATTAAGTGTATTTATTGCAAAATAAAATGATGCTAACACGTTGTATTCCGCCGAGCGTACCCTTACAATACGGTTTAGTCTGTGAGAATGGTCACAATAAAAACAAGTATTGCGTATTTTCGCTGTGAATTACACTGGTTCTTGGGCCAGTTAGAACAGTTGAATGTACGCCATAAAGCAGAACGTGAATTTCGCGGTCCGAGCTTTTTTTTCCCTTATCGTCCTAATTTTTTTTAACCTTCTCACGTACTCCATCTGCTCAGATAAACTTGAAACAGACACTGTTTCTTATGCGAATTTTTTGCTGGGCTAGTTGGTTGCGACACTTTTACTGCATAATGAACGTGTTTCAACTGAGACACGGTGTGCCTTGAACATACGCTTTAAAAATGTCTGGGCTATGCTATTTCTGACGAAAAAGCTAAGAGGCACTGTGCCGAGAAAGCTTTAATAAGCGGGCATGACGAAAAAAAAAAGTTGAAATTGAACCGCACCCCCCCCACCTGCTTACGCGCTGACAAGATTAATAAGAATTATCTCGGAACACGCCTCATCTCGTGTCAATTACGTGCTGTCAGTCAAATAAGGTACGGTAGTAGCTGCCGCACGCCAATCGGCCGGTACGATGGGCTGCTGGTGTTCCAAACGAGACACAAATGCGTCGCGCACAACTTTTAATTACCGTAAACACACCACTCCTATTACGCATATCAATAAGCTGACGCAATCGAGCGCTGTGAAGTGAACCTGAACACCGACTGCACATTCAGCAGATTGCAAAAGTTAGCGCAAACACGCAAGATTCACCTAGTGTCCACGTAAATGGCGTCTTGTATGAAGTCACTGAACACCATCACCTTGACACGAAACGAGACTGATGAATCCATGAAGAGAGTCCGCGAGCACATGGCGACATTTGCCGCACATTACCATTGATGCCGAGATCAACACGGAATCGCTCTGTGAAGTAGACCTGAACAGCGACTGCACATTCTGCAGACTTCAAAGTCAGCGCAAACACACAAAATTCACCTAGCGTCCAGGTAAATGGAGTCCTAAATAAAGTCACTGAGCACATACACCTCCTTACGTAGTGAACACACCCGTAACACGAAACGTGATTGATGGAGACTCGTCTCCATGAAGAGAGTCCGCGAGCACATGGCGACATTCGCCGCACATTGACATGTATGCAAGAAAGTCTTAGCGTGTTTACCATTGGACTGTATGAATCCGTGAAAGTTCAGAAAGAAACCATCGTGAAGGAAATTCATTTGTTGAAGGAAGAAAACGTTAAGCTGTCTCAACGTCTCTCGTCACTCGAGCAGTATTCTCGCCTGAACAACGTAGAGGTTAAAGGTGTTCCCGTCACGGAAGGTGAAAATTGCATGGCTGTAATACAAGCTATTGGTCAAAAAATTGGCTGTCCTGTTGTCCCCTCCGATATTGACATTGCTCATCGTGTCCCCTCGAAAAAAGACAAGAACATCATCGCGCGCTTCTGCTCGAGATCGAAGCGAGCGGAATTCAAAGCTAGGAAAGCTAGGCTTACCACTTCGGCTATTGGTCTTTCGCGAAGCAGTGACTCACCTTTTTTTTGTGAATGAACACCTCACGCCAGAAAACAAGCGTCTTTTCGCGCAAGCTCTCGACTTGAAAAAGACCAAAGGGTGGCGATTCCTCTGGACGGAAAATTGTGTCATCAAAGCCAGAAAGACTGAAAATAGTCGTGTTTATCGCATCTCCAGCGTAAACGACCTGGCAATATTTGAATAATCAGTGCGCCTGCACATCCTTCCTTCGAATTCCGATCATGAACAGAGGCATGTTTTCGTGTGACAAAACGAAAGCACTGTTACGTGATAAACCGCCGAAATTTTCATTCGTTCACTGCAATATTCGCAGTCTTCGAAAGCATCACGATGATCTGTTAAACTTTCTTTCTATACTTGATCATAACTTTTCTATCATCTGTCTGTCTGAAACGTGGCTAACACAAGCAGATGGCAATCTATTTGATCTTCCACGGTACACTAGTGAACATAGTTACCGTGGGATTCAGAGAAGTGGTGGATCTGCCATTTTTGTGAATTCGTCGATTCCGTACACTCGTCGCCACGATATTTCATTCCGTGATTTATTGTGCGAGTCTGTCTGGTTAGAGTTCGACCGGAATGTCTTGCCACTTAATAACAGGCATACAATCCTGGCATCCATTTATCGCTCCCCGTCATCATCATATTCGGACTTCTGTTCACAGCTAGAAGAAATACTCGACGCCATAAACAATGAAAATAAGAACATCATCATTTGTGGTGACATCAACATAAACATACTTAATACCAACTGTCAGTCGTGCTCTGATTATATCAACTGCTTATTTAGCTATGGCTTCTCCTCTTTAATTGATGTTCCAACAAGATGTGACACTGCTGGTTCTTGCACGTTAATAGATCATATATTCTCGTCCTCACCATGTGATTACACCACCGGAGTGATAGATTATTCCATTACTGATCATTATCCCCTGTTCTTCGTTCTTGGCACCGGCAAACGTACGCAGCATCGCCAATACACTAAAAGTTCCTTCAATGAAGCGTTATTCACACGGAAGGTGCAAGGCACGTGCTGGAATAGTGTTCTTCAAGAAAATTGTCCTGAGAAAGCGTATTCGATGTTCCTGTCAACAATAACGGATTACATTAATGACTGCACGACCCGTGTATCCCGTAAGCACACGTTGTCGTCTCCTAGGAATCCATGGATCACAAATGGGCTGCTGCGCTCTATAATTAACAAAAATAATCTTCACAAAAAGGTGAAATTGCAGCCTTTCAACGCACGTTTGCGAGCTAGATTGAAAGATTATAGCAACACTCTTTCCGGCATCCTTAAACGTGCAAAACGAGAATATTATGAACGACGAATAATCGAAAACGGAACAAATACCAGGCGTAATTGGGAGCTCATTAAGGAATTTCTTAATATGACAGAGTCCGATACAGGTATTAAAAAAATAATTTACAATGATACACTGACGAGGCTGATATACCTACCATTTTCAGTGATCATTTTGCCGCATGCCAAAATACGCCTTCACCTAGTGTTCCATCCTATCTTCCACGTAGCTCTCAGTCTTTCTTCCTTCGCCCTGTTTCTTCAGAAGAAGTTCTTAATGTCATATCTTCCCTCAAAGTTACGGGACCAGGGCTGGATTCTATCCAGCCTTGTAGAATAAAACTCGTTGCTGCGGACATATCAATGGTTGTTGCAGATATTGCTAACAAAATCTTCAGAACAGGTATATTTCCTGAGCTGTTAAAACGTGGTAAAATAATTCCGGTGTTCAAAAAAGGTGCTCGTGATAACATTAACAACTACCGCCCAATTTGCATTTTGCCATTTTTTAGCAAAGTATTTGAAAAGCTTCTGTACACTCGTTTAATGCACTATCTTAACAAATTTAACCTTCTCTCTCCACGCCAGTTTGGTTTTAGGAACGGCTATTCTACGGAACAGGCGTTAATCAATTTCACGGATAACATCAAACAATTTATTGATGAAGGGTATGTTGTAGGAGCCATATTCATTGACCTAACAAAAGCATTTGACACACTAGTACATTCTATTCTTCTGGATAAGCTGCAGTCTTTTGGTATTACTGGCCCGCCACTAAATTTATTTCGCAGCTACTTGTCCGACAGGCCGCAAGTAGTATTTCTTAATGGGCAATTTTCATCAACTAAATTAATTAACTGCGGCGTTCCTCAAGGCTCCATAGTAGGCCCTTTGTTGTTTCTACTATTTATAAATGACTTACCCAATACACTTACCTCTTCCAACTGTTTGCTGTATGCTGATGACACGACCATTTATTCACCACATAAATCAATCGCCGCACTTCAAGACACACTTACTGCAGATCTTAATAGCGTCCACTCATGGTGTAGAAATAACCAACTTCAAATTAATCCTACTAAAACAACTTTCGTGCTCTTTCATAACCCACAAACGGTAATTGCTTCCTCCATCACTGTCTCATTGAATAATTATGTTATACCGGCATCTGGCAATGTTAAGTTTCTGGGTATTACTCTCGATAAGCACCTTAAATACAATATTCATGCCAACTCGCTAATAAAAAGGGTTTCATTTGGTATCTGTATTATCACTAAAACACGTCCATTTTTTTCAACCTCATGTTCTTCTCTCGCTTTATAATGCTTATATTAACAGCCATTTATCATACTGCTTATCATCATGGGGTAACACATACGCCATTAATCTGAAACCGCTCCAACGTCTTCAAAACCAGGCGATAAAATTAATGACTTTTAGCCCACTCCGTTCCCATTCCCTACCAATCTATAAACAGCTTCGCATCCTACCCATTCAAGAGTTGTTTTATCATAGGCTGTCACTCATCACATACCGTCTCATTCAACGTGAAATATCATTAGATAGTATTCCTTGCCATATCCTCGTCAACAGCAATAATACCAGGTTTTCAGAGAATAATAACCTTCTTTTACCTAAAATAAGATCGAACTACGGCAGATTTACAGTTCGCTTCTACGGTGTTTATCTTTGGAATCATATACCTCTTCATGTTAAGTCATCTCGATCATTGCAATCTTTTAACACAACATGAAAAACATACTGTTAAACGAGCCTTTTGTTCACCTATAATAAAATTATTTTCATCATCACTTCATTCTTCTGTATTCCTACCTATGTGTATTTTAAGTTATTGTATAATGCTGCTATGATAAATTTATATTTTTCTTTTTTGTGTAAATCGTTCTGTATTGATTGCGTTTTTATTTGTTTGCACCTTTAGCTTTTGCTGCTAATACTTACTTTTATGTACGCCACTATTGATAGGAGGTCCCCCCCGACAGTTTCGTACTTTGGGACCTCCTGATTTTCTATGTATTATGTAACCCGTTTTTTTGTATATGCAATAACAATGAATAAACTTGAAATTGAACTTGAACTTGATTACATTCACAACCACGCCGCTCACCGCGCAGTTCATTCATAACCATCGATGACTCGAAATCACTTCTAATAACCTCTTGAAGAAACACACCCATATATTCCAGTTCATGCTAGCGTAACACGGCATAGAGGCGGGAGCAGCGGTCTCGTCTCCACGCATGCTACTAACGCGCCGGACAGCCTGGAAGGGAAATGGCCGCCGTTGCTCAATGTTGCCCGCGTGCGGCCTACCTTTGCGGCACTCTGAAAAATTTCCAGTGACTCCCGTAGTAGAGTGTACTAGAACTTTTGAGTGGCGCGACCGGCACGCTCTCCCCTTGCTTGCAGCTGTCCACGTTTGCGGGGAAAGTAGCGGCGGCGCTGCCATCGACCAATCTTCCAGTTTGGTTTGCTTTGCGTGGCTGTGCGGCATGGCCGGCATCTCGCTTTTGCTCGCAAAATGACAAAAAAACAGCGTCTAAACCATTGTTACGCGCCCGGTTGCACAAAGGGATATCCGCGTGTGCAACAAAGTCGCAAGTTATCCCTTTTTAAGGCCCCAAAGGATGAAGATCGACGACTTCTTTGGGAGCGGAACCTCCATCGACTTGACAGGCCGCTTGACGCCGATTGTGCGGTGTGTGCGTTGCACTTCGAACCCCATTTTATTCTGAGAGACTACGTCCATATTATCAATGGTGTTGAAGTCCGATTTCCCAAGGGAACGCCGACGCTTGCCCCTGATGCAGTCCCGACGATTTTACCCAACCTAATCAGTAAACATCAAGCACATTGACCTCTAAGGGTGCCATAGACAGCACACCAAGCTTAAATTTTGTTGAGTACGCAATGTCACCCAGAATACGAGAAATACTTCGAAATCTGTGATGCCACGCGTGGAGATTCTGACAAGAAATTTAAAAATAATACTTTGACCTTGATTTCTTTCTGTATGAATAAAATTATGATGGTGAAATTAAAAACATTAAAGAGTTCTAAGAGAAAAATTAATCTATCTAAACCGATTTACTGTTCCACTTTGGTGTCGCTTGAAGTGGTTTTGCAACCATAACACAATTTTATTTAAATACATTTTTAAAAGATGACCTTAGCTCTGTCGTTCAGTCTGCTTAGTTTTATATCATGTTTTGTGTGCTGGCCCTAATGTTTTATGCTTTTGACAACTTTTTTATTATCATTGTATTGTATAAATATGCAAACCTTGTATTTTATGGTCTCAATTATTATTATTAGTAGTAGTGTACTGCTACAACTTTGCTTTGCTGTGCAGTGGTGTTGGATTTTTTAAACTCTCAAAATCACCCACTAGACTGTTACTAAAGGCGTTTTTCTGCAGTAGAAACATATTTGCATTTTTGTAGCTGCTACTGCAATGAATGCATTCGAATCTTTTAAAATAAAGGGGTTACTAAAGACGTTTTTCTGCAGTAGAAACGTGTTTGCATTTTTGTAGGCGCTACTATAATGAATGCATTCCAATCTTTTAAAATAAAAGGGAGCTTCGAAAAAACTCTGCTGTTATTCAGACCACGTCAATAAAGCGTTTTTTTTTCTTGCTGTCATGTGTGAACGAAACCTGAAGCAACGCGCCCCTTATTCCATTCCAGTTGTGGTGTTCTACATGGAGTGGGCCAAGAGTTCTTCCTCCCGTGTGCAACATATTCTTTCCTCTTTTTCTTTTTTTTGGCCTTCCGATGTGTACCGGCTAGCTCGTTTCGCGTAAGAAAGTGTAACGTGTACGAAATAAAAAAAAGCGCTCGGCACATAGTAAAATGCGCTGCGCCGCTTCAAGCTGAAGTGCGGTAGGCACCAACTTCAATAATAATAATAATATCGAAAAATCTTTGCTCAGGCATGTTTATGAAAAAGGAGGAGGTATAACAGGGAAGAAAAAGGAGGGAGATCGCCCTGGGCGGCGCACTATCGGCGCGACGGAGAGGTACCAACACGTACGCGGAGCGCCTGCCAGCCATCCGCCCGGGAAGATTGGTCGACGCCAGCGCCACCGCACCTTTCCACGCTGAAAGGCCCGCGCCCAGGCAGCCGTTCGCGCCACTCAAAAGTTCTAGTACACTCTACCCGTAGAGTGCCTTGATTTCCTCCTCGCCCGCCTCTCCGTAGGGAGTGCTGCCATCCTTTATCTGAGCTAGTGTGTATCTGAGCTCCTGCCGCCAAAACCAGTTTTCGTAACACTGTCCGCCATTTTCACGCCAAGCGTGCGCGTCGCGACGTTGCCACAACGCGGTTACAGCGTGCCGGTAGTCGGCAGAAAATTGATGCGGGTGTAACTACGGCGTTTGACACCGTAGTTATATCCGCCTTGAGGATCTGTTAACACTGCCTTGAGAATCTGTTTTCTGTGGTACGTCTTCGGAAGCCGGTTCCAAGGGCCTATGTTACTTGAAGAATGCCTTGAAACTAGTTTCTGTGAGCCAGTGCCTGCGCAGAGCTCCAACGACCAGCTATGACGTTGACGACGCGCAGTACCTCGTCGACATGTTGTCAACAGGCATGAAAGAACAAGCGAAAGCGGAGATTGAGGCTATTGACGACGCGGAAATCCCGTTCATTGAAGAACTAATATCTGTTGAATGTGGAATTTTATTCTACATAGGCGGATTTCTCATGAAAAAAGGCTGAGAAGTTGCCTACCGTGAACCGATTGTTTACCCGCCACATTTCTATTTGTCTCTCACTCCGCCTATCTTCTTGGGACGGAAGACGGAAATCGGCGCGCTGTTGTGTTCTCTGTGTGAAACTGGAACGGTTTCTAAAGTAAGCATCGAGGAAGTTCTACAGGGTTGTTAGCCTGCTCTATTTGTGTTCGCCACGTCACGTACCTAAACAGCGTGACCGCACTTTTTGTAAATCTCCATGGACCGAAACAACAAAACGGCGATTGTGGCATTTCGTGCTGAACGCAAATTTGACGTGAATGCAGAAGTAACACGATGACGCCTGTAAACTTAAAAAGCCGGCAGATCCCACGCACTGTGGGAATCGATGTACTGCGAAGCAGCCAGGAAGGAGCAAATCATGCTTTACATAATTTGCATGCCATGTTTTACATGTTACGACCTGTCATTTGTGTTCGTCATACAGTCACGTCGCGATATACCAATTTTGGTGTATGTCAAGCTAGCGAACTGGACGCAAGCTCACCATGAGCGTGGCATGTAAATGGCATTGTAGATGACATGCATGCCAAGATTATCATGTTACCACCTGCCACTTATGTTCGTTATACAGTCATATGTCTCAATACCAAATTTGGTGTATATCAAGCTAACGAAACGGCCGCGAGCGTGCCATGAGCGTGGAATGCAAGTCATGTCGCATATGACAAGTCATGATTTCCATATTACCACTTGTCATTTATGTTCGTCATACAGTCATGCCACTCAATACCAAATTTGGTGTATATCAAGCTAACGAAACGGCTGCGCGTAATGAGCGTGCAATGCAAGTCATGTCGCGCATGACAAGTCATGATTTCCATATTACGACTTGTCATTTATTTCGTCATACAGTCATGACACTCAATACAAATTTGGTGTAGATCAAGCTAACGAAACGGCCGCGAGCACGCCATGAGCGTGGCATGCAAGTCATGTCGCACATGACAAGTCATGATTTCCATATTACCACTTGTCACGTGGGTGTGACGTCGACGAAGGCAGCAGGCGACGTGTCCGAGATGAAACTGTTTATTAGGCCGAACTTGTGGCCAGTAAAGGGAGAGTAAGACTACAGAACTACACGTTGGCACTGATAACGGCGAACAGAGCGTCGGCCGTCGATTCACTGATCATCGTTGGAGGGCGCCGGCTATTATACATCACGCGTCGAACATTCTAGGCTTATCACTGGTCGTCGCACAAGCTCTGGAATAATCTTGCGTGTTCGCGTGCTGTGCGCAATGTTAAGAAAACGATCTACTACAAACGTGAAGCTTCTCGAACACTGAGGCGCGATCTGCGCCAAGCGTTGCTCACAGTCTTTGCGGGGTTAAACAAAGACTAACACGCGTGGGATCAAGCTAACGAAACGGCCGCGAGCACGCCATGAGCGTGGCATGCAAGTCATGTCGCACATGACAAGTCATGATTTCCATATTACCACTTGTCATTTATGTTCGTATAGAGTCATGTCACTCAATACCAAATTTGGTGTATATCAAGCTAACGAAACTGCTGCGAGCGCGCCATGAGCGTGGAATGCAAGTCATGTCGCTCATGACATATCATGATTTCCATATTACCACTTGTCATTTATGTTCGTCATACAGTCATGCCACTCAATACCAAATTTGGTGTATCTCAAGCTAACGAAACGACCGCGAGCACGCCATGAGCGTGGCATGCAAGTCATGTCGCACATGACAAGTCATGATTTCCATATTACCACTTGTCATTTTTGTTCGTCATACAGTCATGTCACACAATCCCAAATTTGGTGTATATCAAGCTAACGAAACGGCCGCAAGCGCACCATGAGCGTGGCATGTAAATCATATTACCACTTGTCATTTTTGTTCGTCATAGAGTCATGTCACTCAATACCAAATTTGGTGTATATCAAGCTAACGAAACTGCTGCGAGCGCGCCATGAGCGTGGAATGCAAGTCATGTCGCTCATGACATATCATGATTTCCATATTACGACTTGTCATTTATGTTCGTCATACAGTCATGTCACTCAATACCAAATTTAGCTAACGAAACGGCCGCGAGCGCGCCATGAGCGTGGCATACAAGTCATGTCGCACATGACATATCATGATTTCCATATTACCAATTGTCATTTATGTTCGTCATACAGTCATGCCTCTCAATACCAAATTTGGTGTATCTCAAGCTAACGAAACGACCGCGAGCACGCCATGAGCGTGGCATGCAAGTCATGTCGCACATGAAATATCATGATTTCCATATTACGACTTGTCATTTATGTTCGTCATACAGTGATGTCACTCAATACCAAATTTGGTGTAGCTCAAGTTAACGAAACGGCCGCGAGCGCGCCATGAGCGTGGCATGCAAGTCATGTCGCACATGACATATCATGATTTCCATATTACGACTTGTCATTTATGTTCGTCATACAGTCATGTCACTCAATACCAAATTTGGTGTATCTCAAGCTAACGAAACGACCGCGAGCACGCCATGAGCGCGGCATGCAAGTCATGTCGCACATGACATATCATGATTTCCATATTACCACTTGTCATTTATGTTCGTCATACAGTCATGCCACTCAATACCAAATTTGGTGTATCTCGAGCTAACGAAACGACCGCGAGCACGCCATGAGCGTGGCATGCAAGTCAGGTCGCACATAACAAGTCATGATTTCCATATTACCACTTGTCATTTATGTTCGTATAGAGTCATGTCACTCAATACCAAATTTGGTGTATATCAAGCTAACGAAACTGCTGCGAGCGCGCCATGAGCGTGGCATGCAAGTCATGTCGCACATGAAATATCATGATTTCCATATTACGACTTGTCATTTATGTTCGTCATACAGTCATGCCACTCAATACCAAATTTGGTGTATCTCAAGCTAACGAAACGACCGCGAGCACGCCATGAGCGTGGCAAGCAAGTCATGTCGCACATGACAAGTCATGATTTCCATATCACCACTTGTCATTTTTGTTCGCCATACAGTCATGTCACTCAATCCCAAATTTGGTGTATATCAAGCTAACGAAACGACCGCGAGCACGCCATGAGCGTGGCATGCAAGTCATGTCGCACATGACATATTGCCACGCGCGTTTTGTATTATACTTGTGCTGTATTCGGTTTACGCCCACAAAGACTGTAAGCAATGCTCAGCGCAAACCGCGCCTCATTTTTCTAGAAGCTTCGCGTTTATTGTAGATCGTTGTGTTAAGATTGCGCGCAAGACGCGAACACGCGAGCTTATTCCAGAGCTTTCGCGACAACCAGTGATAAGACTGGAATATTCGATGACACGCGTATAAATGCCGACGCGCTTCACCGCTTGTCAGTTGATCGACGGCCGACGCTCTGTTCGCCGCTATCAGTGCATACCGTGTGTATTGCTGTATTCTTACTTTCCGTTTCTCGGCCACAAGTTCGGCCCAAATAAACAGCTTCATCTTGGACACGTCGCCTGCTGCCTTCGTCGACGTCACGACCACGTGACATCTGGTGGAGGTGCTGCTCCTTTCATGTACCGAACGCCCCCGTCAAGCCGTGAACCCAGCCCAAGTCGCCAAGAAGAAACCGACACCATCCAGGAGAGTCGAGCTAGCCGGAGACTACAAGGACTGGCACCACAATACGGACTCCTACCGGACAAGCGAAAAGGCACGGCGACGAAGACGACAGGCACGATGACGGCCGCTGCGTCCCCTGCAACGATCGTGATCCAGCCACCGAGAGAGCCACCGACCTTCCATGGATCGCCAAGCGAGGACCCCGAGACCTGGCTGGAGACGTACGAACGAGTTGCGGCTTTCAACAACTGGGACTCCGAGGAAAAACTGCGCCGCGCGTACTTCTACCTAGAAGACGCCGCGAGGACGTGGTTCGAGAACCGAGAATCCACGTTACAAACTTGGGATCTCTTTCGGACGACGTTCCTAAGCACGTTTACCAGCGTGGTCCGCAAGGAACGGGCCGCAGCTATGTTGGAGACCCGTGTGCAGCTGCCCAATGAAAGCATCTCTATCTACACGGAGGAGATGAATCGCCTGTTTCGACACGCCGACCCAAGTATGCCCGAAGAGAAGAAAGTCAGGTTCCTAATGCGGGGTGTGAAACAAGAACTCTTCGCTGGCTTGATAAGAAACCCGCCGAAGACGGTCGCCGAATTCGCCTCCGAAGCCTCGACAATTGAGAAGACGCTCGAGATGCGGACACGGCAATACAACCGCAGCTTCTCCGCTACAAGCTATGCCGACATCCAATCGCTGGGAACCGCCGACTTGCGTGAGACGATCCGAGCGATCGTGCAAGAGGAGCTGCGGAAAATTCTACCTTCAGTGCAGCCTCAGGTCGATTCCATCGCTGACGTCGTACGCCAGGAGATCCAGCAATCACTGGGCGTTCCGCAGCCTCCAGAGCCGCAGCTGCAAGCCATGAGCTACGCTGCTGCAGCCCGACGCAGTGCACCCCCTCCACGCCCCCGTCAGGACGGCGCACAGCAGCACTACCGTCGCGAGACGCCGCCGCCGCCACCACCGCCGCCATCTCACCCGCCTGTCAACCAGCGCTACACGCGCAGGAAGACCGACATCTGGCGCGCCCCCGACCACCGCCCACTATGCTACCACTGCGGAGAAGCCGGCCACACTTACCGCCGATGCCAGTACCGCCAGATGGGACTGCGTGGCTTCGCCATCGACGCGCCGCGTCCACAGCGGGGTGAAAGACCCCGTGACATCGCTGACTACCTTGCAGGAGCGCAGTGGACACCCCGACGACCTTCCCGATCGCCTTCCCCAGGCCGCTACATCTCACCGCGTCGCAGTCAGTATGCCGGCCCTGCTCGGGGCCGATCTTCGAGCCCTTACCCGGAAAACTAAGGGCAGCAACCGATGGAGGTGCGGTTGCTGAACGACGAAATGCCGAACATCCTCCGCCGACGACGACGACGGCTCAGCGAAGTCTTAAGAACGCGCAGCAAGCCGAACGGAGCCTGGATGACGAAACTTCACGACCGGAAGAACAGACGACGCAACGCCGAAGCAGTGGAACAAACCATCGTAGCCGCGACCCGACGCCTCGACCCAACCGCAACGCCAGGCGACGAACTAGCGACCTCGACGTTCTCATCGACGGCCACAGCGTCACAGCTCTCGTCGACACCGGGGCCGACTATTCCGTCGTCAGTGGGCCGCTCGCCGCGAAGTTGAGGAAAGTTAAGACTGCCTGGGAAGGAGCCGAAATTCGGACCGCTGGAGGCCATTTAATAACACCCGCTGGGGTCTGTACAGCAAGAGTCACTATCAATAATCGGACTTACCCTGCGAGCTTTGTAATCCTACAGCACTGCTCCAGGGACGTAATACTTGGGATGGACTTCCTAAGTAAACACGGCGCCGTCATCGACCTAAGGTCTGAGTCGATAACACTAACCTCAGAAAAAGCACTGCCTACCGAGACGACGCCAGGGAGCCATGCAGTGAACGTGATAGAAGAGCACGTCACCGTTCCGCCTCTCTCCAGCGTCATCATTTCCGTCGGCACCGAACAACCCGCAGACTTCGAAGGCGTCATCGAGGGTGATCAGCACCTGCTTGTAAACCGTCAGATTTGCGTCGCACGAGGCATCGCCGAGTTGCGTGAAGGGAAAGCAACAGTGATGCTTACGAACTTCAGCAACGAATACAAGCACGTGAGCAAAGGCACGACGGTCGCCTACATCGAAGACATTGTGGAAACCAGCGACGCCCTCGCCCTCGCCGAGTTTACCGAACATGCTACGACGAACCAAGCTCATCAACTAACTTTCGACGTCAATCCGAGCCTTCCGACGCATAAACAAGATCAGCTCAAAACCCTGCTCCTGCAATACAAGGATTGCTTTTCGTCGTCGTCCAGAGTTCGGCAGACACCAGTCGCACAACACCGCATCATAACAGAGGAAAGTTCCAGGCCACTACGTCAGAGCCCGTACAGAGTTTCAACGAGGGAACGCGAGGCAATAAAGAAACAAGTCGACGAAATGCTACGCGACGACATCATCCAGCCTTCAAAGAGTCCGTGGGCGTCACCCGTGGTGTTAGTGAAGAAAAAGGACGGAACCCTACGCTTCTGCGTCGATTATCGCCGCCTGAACAAAATAACGAAGAAGGACGTGTACCCTCTCCCACGGATAGACGACACCCTCGATCGGCTCCACAACGCGAGGTACTTTTCGTCGATGGACCTCAAGACCGGCTATTGGCAAATTGAAGTCGACGAGAGAGACCGAGAAAAGACCGCGTTTATAACACCAGACGGCCTCTTCGAGTTCAAGGTCATGCCCTTTGGTCTTTGCTCGGCGCCTGCGACTTTCCAACGGGTTATGGACACAGTACTGGCAGGATTGAAGTGGCAGACTTGCCTGGTGTACCTGGACGACGTCATTGTGTTTGCTTCAAACTTCGATGAACACCTCCGGCGACTTGACGCAGTACTTCAAGCAATCAAGACCTCCGGCCTCACCTTGAAGCCTGAAAAGTGCCGCTTCGCATACGAGGAGCTCTTGTTCTTGGGTCACGTGATCAGCAAGTCCGGAGTACGCCCCGATCCTCAAAAGACAGCCGCCATCGCTACATTCCCGCCACCCGCCGACAAGAAGGCCGTCCGTCGATTTCTCGGCCTGTGCGCCTATTACAGGCGGTTTGTCAAAAATTTTGCCCGCATCGCCGAGCCACTCACTAACCTTACCAGAACCGACGTCGAGTTCAAGTGGGAATCACCGCAACAGGAAGCATTTCAAGAACTAAAACGACGCCTGCAAATGCCTCCGTTACTTGCGCATTTCGACGAACACGGCGAAACAGAGGTGCACACCGACGCAAGCAGCGTGGGACTCGGCGCCGTCCTTGTGCAGAAGACGGACGGACTGGAAAGGGTTATCAGTTATGCTAGCCGGTCGCTATCCAAGGCAGAGGCCAACTATTCAACAACA